>SNQJ01S0024519.1:115510-128956 GCA_010110895.2 Picea sitchensis | reverse complement strand
TGATGTACCATAGACAACGACTTCCCATTGTGGTTAACATGGGGAGTGGTCTAGGGCAGTCTCTCTTCTTGAGGGTTACTCAAGAAGACTGGTTCTCCTTGCTGAACAACGACTGCACATTGTGGTTAACATGGGGAGTGGTCCATTGTGGAGGTTGGTGCAGGACAAACATTTCCTCTTGTGGTTAACATGGGAAATGGTCCGGACAACCATTCCTTAGGGAAAATTCATTCTCTCTAGGTTTCACTTTGTTTAGTGTCAGAGGAATGGCCCAGGGTGGGTAATGGTTCAGGTTCAACAATTAGGGATAGAAATTCCTTAGGGCATACTCATTCTCTCCAGGTTACACTTTGTCTAGTGTCGGAAGAATGGTCCAGGGTGGGGAATGGTCCAGGCTCATAAATCAGGACATTTATTCTTCCTTGCTTGAGAAGAATAGTCCAGATATCTCATCATTGATGTTTTACCTTCTAAGGGTAGATGCTCTTCTAAGATCTCACAAATGTGACTGGAAGAATGACCTAGATGATTCAATTTATATCATAACATTTTTTCTTTGCAGGTTGATATCAGATGATTGTTATGAAGACTATATGTCTCTAGAACAGTAGATGTATACTACTATGGTGGATGTGTTCCATTGTTTGTGACTATATGACACTGATCAAGTATCTTTTTGCTACTTGGTGTGGTAGTGTACCACTGGATTGTATTTGTGTACTACTATGGATAGACACAATTGTGTTCTATTGAATGATATTGTTCCAATTGCCTTGAAGACTATCAGTAGTGTTGAAAATGATTATCAACTAGATGGATGATCAATGAACAGAGATTTCCCAGACAGAAAATGATTCAGAACATTTATTCTTCTAGATTAGAAGAATGGATCTTGTGTCACTCTTTGGAGTGAGCATCATGTTTGATTACTCAAATAGAGTATGGTTCCGAGAGATGATGCAACTGATGACACTGATAGTGATGATGGTGCTCATGATCTAATCATGAGATAGTCTAGACAACTATGTTGATGCTACTGGGTGAATGGTATGTTTTGTGCTCAAGACCATTACCTGTAATACCTCCCTAGCTAGGAGGGAGTGTTGATATTATGGTAGCTACGGGAGGTATTTACCTCCATGTGTAAACCTGACGAGAATAGAATACTCCGGGAAGTAAGAAGAAACCCTAATGAGTTGGCTAATAACCCTAGAAGACATGTCGGCTCAAAAGGATAACTTGTATTAGGTTATTAGCCTCAAAGAGAAGAATTCGGACAAAAGAAATAATATATATTGAACAAACAGATACCCAAAATGAGAATTCGGCCCAGGCAGTTAGCCAGAATTACTATAAATACAGGAGGCCAATCTTCATTCTGGTAGGCGGTCTTAGAATTGCAGAGTAGAACTTGTGCGCACTGCAATGCCCATTTTTGTGCACAGGTTTGGAGGAGAGCTTCCATTGCAGTTGCTGCAGCTAGAAAATCACGTTTGGCTTGGACTATCTCTTGGTTAGGGTTTGGACTATTTGATCAGCTCTTGTTGGTGCGCTATCCTTGGGGAAATGAGCACTACCCTTTGTTTGTCTATCTAGCCTAGGGTTTTCTTCTGAAGTGATTCTCTGTCAAGGTTAAGGTGCTCGGAGGGTGGCTTCGGCCTATGGTTGGGTGAAAATAGCGATATTGTCAATGGTAAAATGAGCACATCCATTATATTCTAACACCAACAACCTCCACCTTCTTCTCCAATGAATTGGAAAAGTGTCAAAACGTCTCCCTCAAGGGGTGATGTCATCTTGTGTTAGGGTTTCTAATGTACAAAAGTGTAAATTAAATATTATTATTTGTGTAAATGGGTAAGATAAGGGTTGTTAACCCCTTATCTTATGTTGTACCCTAACTAAGTGGAAAAAATATGTTTTAAACATTTTGTATAAATATAGATCACGTGAATATCATTTCATAACATAACTCTGCCATTGTGAGAAGTATTTGGCTGAAATTTGTGCCCTCTTTTGGAAACATATTCTCTCTTGTGCTCTTGTCTTGGTTTCTCATTGATATTGGTGGAAGAAGTAGTGTGCTACCTCTCTTGGATTTTTTCTTTAGTATTTATGGTGGATTTATCCTGGCAAGAGGAGGTTTATCTTGTCATTTCTTGGACGAGGTAAGGATTTATCTTGTTGATGCTTCATTTATTGGTTACAAGTTTGGTTTGAAAGATTTCTTGGGGAATATAAGGATTTACAACCCCACCATTTATCTATCATTTTTTTCTAGAATTTGTTTGTTGCACAAGGTTTTACTAGGAGAAGTAAACGGTTTTACACCCTCCTAGTATCTCCTAGTTATCATTTGCTTTTCTTGTGGAGTAAGAGGGTTTACACACCCAAGGATATAGCATTTTTATCTCTTTATTTACTTGACTCCATAACCCAATAGTTAAAGGCACTAGTATAATTGCATTGGAGAAATAAAATATTGCATTGTTTAACATGAAATTTCGATATTTGGAGGTTGTCTAAATTGGAATAAATTATTTGCTCTATATGTCTGGTTGAGCCACTAGGGTGTCATATTTAGTTAAGTTATTCTTAATGTTGTTATATATTTTCATCTACAACCATTAGGGCTGCAGAAAACCTAACACATTTTCATTCATAACTTGCTTTTCAACCATCAGAATTTGCCAAAAGTTTGCCAAGTTAATCTACTAAGCCTAGCTCAAATTTTGGGTGGACTCTTTGTAAGTTTAGGTGGTTGGATTTACTGTTGTAACAAATTGTTTTCTACAGCCATAAGGCTGCAAAATGTCTCTGCAAATGCTCTTTATTACAGCCTTGTTTCATTGCTAAAGTCTTGTTCTTTTATTCTTGAGTATCACTAGTGTTTACCTAGCTTATCTCTTGTATCATTTGTTGGACTTTTAGCAATTGTTTAGCAACTTTATAATTTCTTTTCTTTCTGATATACATCATGTTTTGGAGCCACAATTAGGGACAACAAGACTAACTTTCTTATCCACTTGAAATTATACACATATACTAAGATTTTTCTTGTGTGTCGGGTAGGTATACCATTCTTTGCAGATGCTCTTATCTCTTGGAAACCATTGGCTACCACCAAGATTCTTTCCCAAGCCTTTCTGCATCTTATTTTTTGAACTATAGGGGGAATTTCCTTAATCTCTTCACTTTTCATATCATTCCCCCCAGGGTCACCATGATTCCCCCCTTGAGGTGATTCTATCATCTCTAAAGTGACGAGAATATCTACCTAAGGTGATAATGGGTAGGTGTTCTCAAAGTTTTCACCATTTGGTGGTTGGGCTAGGCTTTGACAAACCTATTATTGCACAATCTGTACTTTTCCAAATCCCAAGGAAAGTGAGGAATATTAGCGTAACAACATGATTTCCTATCACTGTCACCTTAATAGGATATCCCCATGTTTTAGGAGTAGAAGTAGGTCTACCCCAAGGGAGGCGTTCCTGGTGACCTAAAGGTATGGCTAAGCTAAGGATAGGATAAAGATACCCCCCTCTCATTGGTCACTCAAATTAGAATGTCTCACAAGGTCTACGTAAAAGAGGGATGAAGCAAATGACGATGTTGAAGTGTACTTGCCTGAGACAAAACAATAGAGAAAATATATGGCAATTTCAAGTACAAAAATTATAGTAACGCTTCATAGGACAGTACACCAAGTAAATTTATGCTAGTTGATATAAAATTGCAGAAAAATGAAAGTGTACAATAGGAATAGATATTTTGTAATAGTTGCAAGAAAAATGCTTGAAAAGACAATGAAAAGAATCTAACATTTATTACTTATATTGATATTGATTTGCCTCAAGCACTTTATGAGGTGATTAGCTAGCAAATAATATGAATTATGTAGAAAAAATGTTGTTTTTAGATGGCTGTAGCAAATTTTTTTAACAACAACGAGTAAGTTAGTGTTAGTATTTGTTAGTAAAAGCTTGAGAGATTAAAGTTTGAGTGTTTGTTTGATTAACCATTCACTGAGCAAGTAGAATAGTTCCTTTTTAGGGCTTATGGAGTCAATAACAACAACAATATCACTTGGAAATAAAGCGATGATAATACTTGTGTTGGGCCCAAGATATGATCAGTTTTATGACATTAATTAGATACTTTTGTCGAATGTACATATGTGTTTTTCATGTTTTGGAGAAGCTTTTTGAAGAATTTTGTGCCAAAGCGCTATGATCTACACCAGGTATGCATAATTCGTATTTTATATTGATCTTGAGTATAATTTATTAAATTTTTATGTTTCCAAGGATCTAATTCATGTTTTTTGGTGTTACAGGGAAAAATCGCATCACGTTTATGCTTCCGGCACTTAGTTCGTCACTCCATCCAGTACTTGATCCAGTACCCGGTCCGACACTCCATCCAACACCTTGTCCTGCACAAAAACGGCGGGTGATTTGGCGGTTATGGCATTGGTGGACGATGGTGGACGAATCAGGAACATGGGTTTTTCTCGTGCTTATCCCCTCCAACTACTGAACTCTTGACAACTCGGTTTGGGGTGTTGAGCTGGGCGTTTATTGGCTCGCTCCATTTCGGCAGTTAGGGAACCATTAATGTAATTTGTTCTTTATAGAAGAGGTTCGACCCTCCAATGGTCGACCTCTTGGTCTATAAAACCTATAAATACCACCGTGGTGGTCATACAATAGTAAAGAAGCAACAAAAGAAGTAGAGTATTAGAGGCAAATACGTTTTTCCTCTGTTTTGTCGTTTTCAATTGCCAAAATTATATAAAACTGTGTTTTTGATTTTTAATGGTGAAATCAATTTGTTGAGTTTGTGGTGTGCCTTTGAGAAGTGACCACGACTTGCTGGGGGGCCCACCAGCAGTCTGGTAACTATTCTATGTGTTATTTATGAATTTCATAGCTTAGATGTCTTTTATTTCATTTTATGTACATGCATTGTTATTTTTCCTTTGTTATATAATTTGTTGTTGTAGATTAACTGTTTAGTTCTTTTGTAGATTAGTATGAAGGCTTTTGTTAATATGCATTGATTTTGTAGTTAGTACGATCGAGTTTGCAAACTCATACACTAACCCCATGTGCAATTAAATATTAGATTGTATCTTATTTATGCTTTTAAAATCAAGTTTAAAACAGAGTAGAACATAGTTTTAGTTTATGTTTTCTTTAACGAGGCTTTGGTGGATGGATAGGGTTAGTTTTAATTTTTATTTGTAGATTGCCTATTTAATTGTTGTTTAGATTTTTCTTAACTAGTTTTTAATTTATGTTTACAAGCATTTTCCTTTCCGCAATTTGAATTGTTAAAATAGATATAGCATAGTTTTACTTTATGCCATTTCTTTCCTAGAATTAGATTGCAATTCCAGTTTTTAGTTAATGATTGAATTTAATTATGAGTTTTTCTTACATAGCATAGAGTACAATTATAATCTCGTTATACTGTTGATGGTTAATGCATGAGTAATAATCACATGAATATGCAGGGTAATTGACGTTGTTTCCGTAATGGCTAAGTTCTCACTAAATTGCTTAATCCACACCTTTCACTTTGCGATTGAAATCATTATTGAGCTTATATCTCTTGAATTATCTTTCGTTGTCAAGTGTCATCAAGATATATAAGACACCAGAGGCATTCACACAACCATCAACACTATATTTGAGTTTTCATAGGTTAAAAGATAGTTTCTTGCTTTCATAGATCAGAAGATAGTTTTATTGATGTCGTAGGATAGATCGTCTTTTTCTTTGGTAGATTAAAGAGCGGTTTTTCTTATCATAGATTAAAGGTTAGTTGTTAGTTCTTCTTTCTTTCAATTAAACAGATTTCCTTTTGTAGATTAGAAATAGTTGTATTAAGAATAGAGTTCATTTGTCTCTTGGTTTAGTTAGTTGCTTATTGAGTAGTTTTACTTAGTTTACTTGTTGTAGAAGTTATCCTAGGGTAGTTAGTTGTTTACTTGCTTTAATAGTTTTAATTTCTTACTTGTCTATTCTTGCTTTGATAGTATAGTTGCTTGTTTATTTACTTGCTTTCACATGATAGTTGTTTATTGAATTTAGGTAGGCTAGCTAAAGTAGTTTGTTGTTACTATTTGTTTATTGTTATGCTTAAATAGTTGCTTTTGCTTATTGTTATAATTGAACTAGTTTTTCTTCAAGTAGGGTTTTCATTTTCTTTCCTAGAACTATCCATCGATCCTTGGTCCAAAAGTACTTAGGTTACCTAGTTTAAGTTTCTTTAGTAGGGTGCTCATTAGATAACTTTGCTTGAATACATTAGCCTTTAGATAGCCACTTCCTTAGTTAGACTATACTACTACCAACCCTTCTACCTTGGCATATATTTTGCTACAACTCTAAGTTTACTTACCTCGGGTTGACAATTTAATTGAGGGTTTTTAGTGTGTTTTTAGTGCATATAGAACACCCATCAACTTGTCCAAGGACAGAGTTATATGCAAGAGGTTTTGTCACTTCAAGGCCTCAAGCATATAAGTCTTAAGAGGGGTTTTGCTAGAGAATAGGAACTTCTAGGCCCTAGCGCACCTTCCTTCCTTATGCTTTTGAAAACATATTTAGTAATTAGAATAAAATTACTAGAGAGATAGCACTTTAGGGCTCTAGTAATCAGTTCTAAACAATGTATACTTGACAAATTAAGCTAGTAGAAAAGTTATAAGGAAAAAAAATCACTTATGTTTCTCTTCTAGGGTTTAAGAAAGCAATTTCATAATCTTCAACATGAAATAAGTAAAATTTACCACAAGTATTTATTACATGAACAAAATTGCAGATTTTAAACTTACTTCACCAAGAATAATCAATCCAAACCATAGTTGAATATCTTCCACCATGAAAAATAGCCAAGATACACCATAAAAAGCCTCTCCAAGAATATGTGCACTAGCTATTTCTGCCAATAGCCCTTAAAGAGGGAGAAAATTTCAATTCACACTTATGTGATGATTTATGATGAAAAAATGAAATAAGCCAGCCATATTTATATGGGAAATCCTAGATTATTTACCTAAAAGTTGTGTCTTTTCAAAAAACAGAGCCTACATGTCAATTTGCTCTAAAATTTCAAAATTAAATTGATTTTCAAAAATTAAACCCTAAAGAGGGTGATGCCATCCTTCCTAGGGTGATGTTAGGCCTCTTCCATGAGATGTTGAGGTCATCTAGAAAAATGTTGGGCCTCCAATGGCCCTCATCCATGCAACACGTGTCAAAATTGCATCCCAACATCTCTCAATGTCAAACCCTGGCCTTGGGTGACATTATGGGGTTGCTAGGGTGATGTCCAAGGTCTCCAAAGACAATGTCCAGGTGGGGAAGGGTGGCCCCTCATCGTCTAGTCCTACTAGGGTGCCTCCAAAGGAAACATCCTCTTCCTTCACTGTGCAAACTGGGCGTCAGTGTCTTTCCCGAAGCCTGGGGTCTTTTCATCCATCCTTTGGATTCAAGCCCTCATGAAGGTCTAAACTGATCATCTCCTCATGAATACCTATCCACCGAGAAAGGTCCTGCAAATACAAACAAGTACACCCTCCATGGGTTCATGAGTCACAAGTATTATAACAAGAAAACCACATATAATAATCAAACCACCCGAACATGTGCATCACACCCTCCTTTTCAAACCAAACAAATTCTCAAGGAAGTTATACAATTTGTAAAATTTAGGTGTGGGAGGGGTCTCAAGGTGACCTATTGGGTCAATCACTCCTCTGGTCCAGAGTTTTTCCTAAGTGTAACCTATCCTAGTCATGTGTGCATGTGGGATGGTGTGGGGTGAACTTATGGGCATGGGTTCATGACATACAAGGGTTTGTATTGTCTTATTTATGGGCGCCTTTGTAGAGGGTGAGTTGCCCTTCATCTGTGATGCAACATTTTTCCAAGACCATTTATTTTCCATTCTTTCTTCTTATCTCTTTCTTTATATTTCTTTCATACTTCAAGGAACAAGTTGGAGGCCACTATCCTGGCTTGGTGTGTAGAAAAGTTATAGGCAGAAATAAGCACTTATGTTTCTCTCCTAACGTTTAAGAAATCAATTTCATAATATTCAACATGAAATAAGTAGAATTTACCACAAGCATTTATTACATGAACAAAATTGCAGATTTTTTTCTTACTTCGCCAAGAATAATCAAACCAAACCCTAGTTGAAGATCTTCCACCATGAAAAATAGCCAAGATACACCATAAAAATCCTCTCCAAGAAGATGCACACTAGTTATTTCATCCAATATCCCTTAAAGAGGGCAGAAATTTCAGTCCACACTTGTTATGTGATGAGTTATGATGAAAAAATGAAATAATCCAACCATATTTATATGGGTAATCCTAGGTTATTTACCTAAAAGTTGTGTCTTTTCACAAAACAAAGCCTACATGTCAATTTGCTGTAAAAATTCAAAATTCAATTGATTTTCAAAAATTAAACCCTAAAGAGGGTGACATCATCCTTCCTAGGGTGACGTTATGCCTCCTCCATGAGACATCAAGGTAATCTAGCAAAACATTGGGCCTCAAAAGGCCCTCCTCCATGCCACACATGCCAAAACTGCAACCCAATATCTCTCAATGTCAAACCCTAGACTTGGGTGATGTTATGGGGCTACTAGGGTGATGTCCAAGGTCTCCAAATCAAACATGCAAGTGGGGAAGGGTGACCCCTCATTGTCTAGTCTTGCCATGGTGCCTCTAAAGACAACATCTTCTTCCTTCATTGTGAAAACTAGTCGTCACTATCTTGACCCAAGCCTTAGGTCTTTGCATCCATCCTTGGGCTTCAAGCCCTCATGAATTTATGAACTGATCATCTCCTCATGAACACTTGTCCACCTGGAAATGTCCTGCAAAGACAAACAAGTACACCCTCAATGGGTTCATGAGTCACAATTATCATAACAAGTAAGCCACATCTAATAATCAAACCACCTGAACATCTGCATCAAACCTCGCTTTTCAAACCAAACAAATGCTCAAGGACGTTATACAATTTGTCAAATTTAGGTGTGGGAAGGGTCTCAAGGTGCCCTATTGGGTCAATCACTCCTCTGGTCTAGGGTGTTTCCTAAGTGGAACCTATCCTACTCATGTGTGCATGTGGGATGGTGTGGGGTGAACTTCTGGGCATGGGTTCATGTCATACAATGGTTTGTATTGTCTTATCTATGGTTGCCTTTGTGGAGGGTGAGTTTCCCTTCATCTGCGATGCAACATTTTTCCAAGCCCATTTATTTTCCATTCTTTCTTCTTAGCTCTTTCTTTATATATCTTTCATGCTTCAAGGAACAAGTTGGAGTCCACTATCCTGGCTTGGTGTCCAGATAACGATATTTTCATTCACAAATACCTCGCGGAAATGAGAAGGTTGGCTCGTGATGAGACCCCATTCCTCTTAGTCATGTAACTGGGAGCCACTACCCTAGCTTGGCATACCAGATAATGGTAATTTCATACCGCTAAATACCCATGGTCATGATAGGTCAGCTCATTATGAGACCTCCTATCCTTCAACTAACCCCCTGAGTATTCACTATCATTTATTTTTGTAGGTCCCCCATTTCTTATGGAGAATTGTTTCATTGATTTCTAAGGGATCCCTAGGTGAAGCATATCGAAGGTTTATGATTGGATTTTATAGTTTTCTAGATACTTTTACCCTATGAGCCTTTATACCCTTCTTCCCATGAGATAAGGTACAATTCCTTCTTGGGTTGGTACACCCAAAAGTCCCAAAAGGTGAGGATATGGAGGGAATGAAGCATGGAAAGTGACAAGTATGACCAGGAATGGATGATGAATCTTCAAGGAACCCTCCAGTAGCAACCTATTCCTAAGGGTAACCAACTTACTAGGATAAAACGACACCCACCATGTCTAAATGAGGAAAAGAGCATAAATTCCAAGAAAACATCCTGAAATCAAGAAAGATATTTTGCAATATGTTCAAATGCTTTAAATGTCAAAGTGACACTTAACATGATACCCAGACTCATTATATCATGGAGCAAGACCCATTTCCTTATGGGACCAGGCCAGCGTGGTGGACACTGTTGTTGGTGATGTGTAGAATGTGTCATGAAATGAAGGGACCCTTTTGGGCTATGCTCTATCCATATGGATCTCGACACTCCATTTCTGCAATATGTGGGCCTCGAGACATGATCTCCTTAGTTACCCCTAGTTTTGGGGTAACACAAACTACAAATTGTGCGATAAAATTTTGGCGTCGTTGCCAGAGATAATTTTGAATCCTATTTCGAACCTTAACGACACTTTGGCAAGCTATCCCAAATCCTTTTCCCTATATTTCCTAGCGAATTGACCTAAGAAAATTCCCTTTTCACTTTTGATGAGTTCTTATTGAAGCTCATCTGGCAACTCCACCTTCCCATAACCCTTCCTCCTCTAAGCCTTTCTCCCATGGAGGTTCAAACCTTATAAGGTCTATCAAAGAAGACCTCCCCTCAAGTCTCCCATTGTCAAAACCATCTTCCATGGTACTCTAATGTACCTTTCCAAATAAGAGCTCCAGAGATGAGGATTAATGGTATAACCAACCCTGTTAGACTATAGGCAAGGTCGTACATGGGTAAACAGGGTTACTAGAGGTCACTTCAGCTGAGGGTGGTATAATTCGAAAGTGACATTGAGCTAAAAGTGACTAAAAGAGATTTTAAGTCAAAGTGAGCTAAAAATAGAATAGATAAGATAAAAATAGGTCGACAACGAATTAGGGTTTTGGGAAGCTATAAGAAAAGGGTAAAGTGACCTAATTCATCATTATGAAGAATTAGACTTATCAGTGAGGAGAGAGGCGCATCTCAGGAGAGAGAGCATTGTAGATTCCAGGAGGAATACACCTAGTGGTTGATTTAGGTGTTGAGAGACACACCTAGTCACCGAGGAGATCACACAAATCTTCCATTGATCTTTAGCAGTAGTTACACAGGTTGCAACAACAAGAGTGCACTTATTTAGGGTGAGGGTGCAACTTTTTAGGAGACTTAGTGGGTCAGCTTGTCCCATCTAGGGAGAATCTAGGGATTCCCTTTTGACCTAGTTGAGAGGAGGGAAAGGCACATATTTTTCTTGGTTTCTCGTCATATTTAGATGGAGAAATTATCTTGGATGCATTACTCAACCATCGAGGGTGCGACAATTGGGAAGGACACATTTTGGATTCTCAAGAGATCATCAGATCAGATCCAGGGAAATCCTTATGACCCATTTCAGAGGATCCTAGGGAGATCAGTTTGAGACCCTTATCATCCAATTTCTATGAAGGAATCACTAGGGCACAATTTCCAACAACAGTTGGGGTGCATTTCCCCAGGGGGATCCATCCAAGATCCATACAGATAGCCAGAGGGTCGATCTTCAGTTGGTCAGCTACAGAGAGTGTGTAAGAGGTCAGGGCACACTGTTTGAGATAGTTTCCAAGCATATCCGAGGAGTTTAGCCACCAGGGACAACTTTCTAGAATTGCAGTAGCTATCGTATGAGTTGTCGTAGAAGATCCTATAGCTCATCCATTTATCCAACAACATTCTTCTATTACCGGGTATCATTGTTTTAGATTGCTTATTGTATTCTGGCTAAGATCCTTTTGTCTCTGATCTAGCTAAGAGATTTATTTTATTCATCCACATACAACATTGTAATCCACATAAATATCATAATATATGATTTGCAGTGTATTGTGTCATTTACTATCTACTGCTTATTCATATGATGTAAACACTTACTTTTCTACACACATGCAAAAAACACCAAGCATGTTAAAATTGACAACTTAAATTCATCCAAAAATCCCTAGAGTATCAGATCAAACAACAAACATAGCAGATTAACAACATTTCCTAGACTAGCCGGATATGGGATATTACAGTGGTATCAGAGCTTTAGTCCTGCCATCCTATGACTAAAGACAATGAGTTCAATTGTTGAGCCAGAGGGTCATGAGCACATAGGTTATGAATATGTCACTTACAACAGACGCAGGGAGAGGATACCTAGACCATATTTCCCCCCTTTTTCTCTCAGTTTAGATGAAGAGGAATAAGCACACAGGGAAGCAAAGAGGAGGGTAGAGCATGAGGTAGAGAGGATGTTGGGAGACATATATGAGAGACCAGAAGGCAGTGGAAAGGCCCCCATGGAACTAGAGGAAACCTTCATGCAGGTACTCAAAAATATGGTAGTCAGTCAACAGGCCATGACTCATTCCTTGGTGCAGATGGTTGATAGATTGGCTATAGTGGGAACATTGGGCACACAAGCCTCACATGCAACACAAGGGAACTTAGGTGTAGGCAGTAGACCCCAGTCACTTACTCTCACATACACCTCTTCGAGTAGGATTCCCAGACCATTTTTCCTTAGTTTCCATAGGGCACCCCTAACAACAACACAACAACCGATAGCATATAGGCCTCCCACTCAGGAAGAGGACATTGAAGAGGACATGAGGGAGTATGCAGCATTGGGCCGTGACTTTCATAAGGACAATACTGTGGACTCAGAATCAGGAAATTCCCTAAATAGCATCAGTGAGGAGGAAAACAAAAACAACAGGGGAATAATCTGGATTTCTTCCAGAAAGTTGGTAAACTCACCATAACTTCTTTTGACGGATCATACAAATGCACCACCATAGCTTGAGTACAAAATATAGACACATACTACAAGATGAACTAGATGATCGACACAGAGGCCATCAGTTTCACTACCCTACACTTGGAGGATGAGGCACATGAGTGGTGGCATGATGGATTGGTGATGTTGGGTCACAGTCACATCACCTCCTACAGGGAGTTCACAGAGAGACTCATGGACAAGTTTGAAAAGAGGGAGCCAAAGATCCATTTCAGGGATCTATCACAGTTGAGACAAACTGGCACAGTAGAGGAATTCATCATGAAGTTTCAATGGGTAGTAGTGGCAGTGACTGATTTATCAGAGCCTAGGTTGATCATGTTATTCATATAGGGTCTCATAGAACCCTTGAGAGGATGGGTGAAGGCATACAATCCTCATATCTTGCAGGATGCCATCTTACGCACTCGAGATTAGGCAAACTCAATGCCAAAGAATAAACCCTTTTCCAAACCCTCCGTACCAGAGAGGGACTGAGACAAGAAGCCATTACAAAGAGAGTGGAAGGGAAAGGAGAAGATGGATGATGAGACGAGGCAAGAGCTTATGAGGAAGAACCTCTGCTTCACCTGCAAGGACCCTTGGGTCCCAGGTCACAAGTGCATGGGAAAAGGAGAGATCCATTATATTGAGGTGGAAACATACACTGTGGATAGTGAGGAGGAGGAGCAGGACAGTGGATCCACTAGCTCAGAGGAGGAGCCATCAAAGGAAAAGGATCAGCCTCCCCATA
>SNQJ01S0024519.1:97238-115473 GCA_010110895.2 Picea sitchensis | reverse complement strand
AGCCATAGCGATCCATTATGGTGTTCCTAGGTATGAAACCCTCCATATCAGAGGGACGATTCAAGGATAACAAGAAATATCCCTGATAGATGGTGGGTCCACCCATAACTTCATTGATGCCTCATTGGTATCGAGGAGAGCACTTCAAACATAAGAGTTTGAGGGGTTTGATGTTGCAATAGAATATGGCCATACAATGGAGTGTCTAGACAAAGTTCTGGACTTGGAGATAAAGTTAGTTAACTACACCTTGAGAGACACATTTTATGGAGTTGACCTATCTGACACATATGTGGTGTTTAGAGTCTAGTGTTTGATCATATTGGGAAAAATCACCACCAATTACCAAACCTTGGAGATTGGGTTCAAAGACAGTGACATGAAGAGGATTGTTTTGAGGGGCATGTCGATAGGGGAACCCAAGAAATTTTTGGCCAAGAGGATGGAGAAGATATTCAAGGATGGGGAGGTAGAATACACCTCAAAGTGCGTGATCACTATACAGAGGGATTCATAGGGTCAACAAAAATATCAGACAAAGATCATGAATTTGTTTGGATGACATCAACAGGTTTTTGGTTCAATTCCACCAGGGAGACCACCTGACAGGGGGTTTGAGCACACCATTGAGTTGGAGGAGTGGGCCAAACCTATGATCACACCACCCTATTGTCATCTTAGGAGGTTCAAGGATGAGATAGAGAAAGCAATTAAATAATTTCTAGCAAAGGGACACATCAGACCTAGCAGCAGTCCATTCGCTTCTTCAGTTGTCTTAGTTCTTAAGAAGGATGGTACCATGAGGATGTGCATTGATTACCGAGCCTTGAAAAAGAAAACCATCAATAATCGGTATCCTATCCCTCACATTGATGAGTTTATGGATGAAATGCATGGGGAGGTTTTCTTCTCGAAGATTGATCTATGCTATGGATATCATAAGATCAACATCTCTGAGAAGGACATAGAGAAGACAACATTTCGATTCCACTTCGGTCATTTTGAGTTCCTGGTTATGCCATTTGGGATAACCAATGCACCAGCTACATTTCAGTCTTGAATGAACCACATATTCAGGGATCAGTTTAGGAAATCAGTCTTGGTATTCTTCAATGACATATTAGTCTACAACAAGACATGGCAGGAGCATATGAGGCACTTGGATGAGGTACTGAGAAACATGGAGACACAACCACTATACGCCAAAGAGTCCGAGTGTGAGTTTGGTATGAAATAAATACTTTAATTTTGCCACATTATCAGTGCGAAAGGGGTACATTTTCACCAGGAGAAGATGAAGGCCATTTTGGATTGGCCAATGCCTAGGAATGTGACAGAGTTGAGGAGCTTCTTTTGGCCATGCATCTATTGCAAGAGGCTTGTCAGGGTTTTTTCTCATCTTGGAGCACCACTTACATATCTCACTAGACATGGGGCTTTCACCTGGACCGACAAGTCACAAAAATCCTTTGATCACATGAAGGAAGTCATGGGCACCTGTCCATTGTTAGCATTACCAAACTTCACTTTACTGTTTGTATTAGAGAGTGATGCATCCGACGAGGGTATCGGGGCATTTTTTTATTCAGGGAGGACACCCCATTGTGTTCGAGAGAAGGAAGCTCAATCATCCTGAGAGGTTATACTCTATTTATGAAAAGGAAATGATGGAAATCATGCATGCCTTGACCAAATTCAGACAATATTTAGTGGGAAACAAATTCATGGTCAAAACAGATCACAACAACTTAAAGTATTTCGTTGAGAAGAAGGATCTCAGTGAGTGCCAAAATAAATGGCTGATGAAGGTGCATGCCTTCATTTTCGACATAGAGTATGTCAAAGGGAAGAATACAATTGTGGTCGATGCACTGTCAGGAGACCTGCAACATGTTCTTTGATGGAGGTTTCAGCGGATTGGAAATCCCATTTGTTAGTAGAATATTCCAAGAACAAGTTCGCTTGTGAGGTTTTGGATGGCCAGGTTCATGATGATAGGTATAGGGTCAATGACGATGTCATATTCTACAAGGATAGAGTCTACTTAGTGCCAGGTTTAGGGCTCAAGAAGCAGATCCTAGAAACATTTCACGATTCACCGTTGGCAAGTCATCAGGGTTTTTTCAAAACCTACAGGCATATCATAGAGAGGTTCTCATGGAAGGGCCTCAAGCAGGATGTTATGAGGTATATCAATGAGTGTGTGACTTGTCAGTAGAACAAGTCATAGCATACACTTCCAACATGACTACTTCAACCACTTCCCATTTCGGAGCAGAAATGGGAGAACATATCGATGGAATTCATCACAGGCCTACCCAAGGTTTAGGGTAAGGATTGCATCTATGTGGTGGTCGACAAATTGACCAAGTTTTCTCACTTATATTCCATATCAAAATATTACAATGCAATTCAGGTGGCCGAGTTATTCTTCAAGGAGGTATTCAGGCTCCATGGGTTGCCGAGGAACATTGTCAATGATAGGGAAAATCGGTTTACTGGTACATTCTGGAGGGATTTGTTTATATTGGTGGGGATAGAGTTGACACCCAACACCATCTATCACCCATAGAAATATGGGAAGATCGAGATAGTCAACAAGTGGGTTGAGGGGTATTTGAGAAACTATGTGAGTGGAAAACAAAGAACATGGGTCAGGTGGCTACATCTAGGAGATCATTGCTACAAAACCACCTTCCACATGTCCATTGGCATGACAGCCTTCCAAGCATTGTACGTTTATGATGCTCCCACTTTGATAGAATTGGTTTTTGGGGAGAGCAGAGCTCCCAAATCCAAGGATTAGATCATCGAGAGACAGTATATTCTCAAGTTACGGAAAGAGAACCTTCAGACAACGCAAAATCGACAGAAGATGAGTGCGGATAGGCACAGGATAGAGCGCATCTTTGAGGTTGGGGACTTAGTTTTCCTAAGACTCCAACCCTACAAAAAATCATCTCTGAAGAAGAGTGTGAAGGAGAAGTTCAAGACTAGATTTTATGGGCCTTACAGGATCATGCGTCGGGTAGGCAAAGTTTCTTATGAGCTAGAGATTCTAGAGGGGAGAAGGATTCATAACGTGTTCCACGTGTCTTTCCTCAAGAAGTTCGTGAGACAATTCATCATCACATCAGAGGATATTCCCCCATTGGATAAGGAGGGAAAGTTGGAGTTGGTTCTAGAGGAGGTACTGGAGTTTCGAGAGTGGAAACTGAGGAGCAGGTTCATCAGAGAGTGTTTGATCAAATGGAGAGGGCTTCTAGTAAATGATGCTACTTGGGAGAGCGAGAAGGTGTTGCAACACCCTGGATTGGTATTGCTTGAGGACAAGCAATTTCGGGACGGGAGGATTGTAATGTCCCTTTCCAAATAGGAGCTCCAGAGAGGAGGCTTAATGGTCTAGACAACCCCGTTAGAATATATCCAGGGTCGTACAAGGATAAACAGGGTTTCTAGAGGTCACTTCAGCTGAGGGTGTTATAATTTGAAAGTGACATTGAGATAAAAGTGACTAAAAGTGATTTTAAGTCAAAGTGATCTAAAAATGGAACAGATAAGCTAAAAATAGGTCAACAATGAATTAGGGTTTCATGAAGCTATAATAAAAGGGAAAAGTGACCTAATTCATCATTATGAAGAATTAGATTTGTCAGTGAGGAGAGATGTGCATCTCAGAAGAGAGAGAACTGTGGATTCCAAGAGAAATAAACCCAATGGTTGATTTTGGTGTTGAGAGACACACCCTAGTCATCGAGGAGATCACATATATCTTGCATCGATATTTAGCAGTAGTTACAAAGGTTGCAACAAAAAGGGTGCACTTATTTAGGGTGAGGGCGCAACTTCTGAGGAGACTTGGTGAGTCGTCTTGTCTCATCCAAGGAGAATCTAGGGATTCCCTTCCGACCCAGTTGAGAGGAGGGAAAAGTGCATCTTTTTTCTGGTTTCCCGTTAGATTCTGACAGAGAATTGATGTTGGGAAAATTACTCAGCCATTGAGGGTGCGATAGTTGGGGAGGACACATTTGGGATTCCCGAGAGATCATCAGATCAGATCTAGGGAAATAATTTCGACCCATTTTAGAGGAGCCTATGGCGCTTAGTTTGAGACCTTATCAATTGATTTCGACGGAGGAATCATTAGGGTGCATTTTCCAACAATGGTTGGCACACATTTCCCCAGGGGGATCCATCTGAGATCCGTATAGGTCGTCAGAGAGTAGATATTCAGTTGGTCAGCTACCGAGAGTGTGCATGAGGTCAGGGCGCATTGTTTGAGACAGTTTTCAGGAAGATCTGAGGAGTTTAGACACAAGGGAGAACTTTCCAGACTTGCAAGATTTGTCGTATGAGTTTTCGTAGAAGATCCTCTATCTCATCCATTGATCCAACATCATTCTTCTATTACCAGGTATCATTTTTTTAGTTTTCTTATTGTATTTCGGCTAAGATCCTTTTGTCTCTGATCTAGCCGAGAGATTTATTTTATTCAACCGCATACGACATTGTAATCTACAAAAATATCATAATATATAATTTGAAATCTATTGTGTCATTTATTATCTATATTCTTATTCATATGTTGTAAACACTTACTTATCCATGAACACATGCGAAAAACAACAAGCATGTTAAAACCCGCAGTTTAAACGCATCCAAAAACCCCAGAGTATCAAATCGGACAACATACATAGCAGATTAGCAACATTTCCTAGACTAGATGGATTTGGGATATTACAGGTACCCTTCCCCTTGCTCCAATGGATCTCCCTTGGGAAAATACCTCTACAAACCCTTTAACATGGACACCATCCTTGGATACCCCAACTCAATGCCAAAAGAATAGAACAAGTGGTTGCCAAAGTTCCCATACTACTGAATATCATCTCTACACCATAGGCTGGGATATGGATAATGCAGATGTTGATCATGAGGATGTAGCCATGAAGATACTGGCTTCATCATTGACTGAAGAATCTCTCATATGGTTCATAGGCCTTCCGAATAATAACATCACATCATATGAATATTTTTCCAAGTTATTTAAGAGAAGATGGACAATGAAAAAAGACAATGGGATGCTTGTGGCTCAATTCAACTGGACAAAGAAAAAGGAGAATGAGATAGTGAGTTAATTTGACAATATATTCGATAGGTTCTACAGTCAGATTCTAACATATTTGCGTCCTACAACCGCAACAGTCTATCTACTTTATGTGAATTCTTTTGAGCAAAAAATTCACTTTATTTTGAAGGATAAGAAGCCCACTTCTTTGGCACAAGCCAAAGAGTACAGTGCCAAGATTGAAGAAAATATCCTTGAATCAAAGTTATATACTTTTCAGTATCCTCATGTCAAGGAAAAAACAAAGACTAAGGCTTCTAGTAGTAGTGCTCCTGATCTGATTTCCCTCTTGACTCAGAAGATAGATCAGATGAGTACTCAATTTGTCCAAGCACATAATAAGATCATGGGTCGTTTCACTACTGTGGAAAGAATCAATATTCCTCCAGACCTCGGTTTACCAAACAATAGAGAGATGCCACATATTGGAAACCAAGGCATCAATAAGAGGAAAAGGCCCCTGATACTTCAAAACCAGTTGGGATGCTTGACACAGAACAAGTAGTTTGGTGTCTTCCATGCAAAGAGCCTCACAAAGAAGATGAGTATCCCTGACGAGATGAGGATTCTTCCGACAATATGAATTTCATTTATATGATCTATAGTTTCCAAGAGGAATAAGTCACATAGGAACATATCAATGAAGCCAGAAGACATGGGAAAAGAGAGGGGAGACTCTGGGACTTGAATCAATTGAAAGACGATTAGAAGAAGGAGCTAAGAAAGAGGGAATATTTGACCTACACTAGAAGAAATAAAGATTCATCCCCTCCATCACAAACTTCCACTCCTCCTCCATTAGCAGAGAAGGTGGTCCCACCACCTCCACCTCTATTACATGATTTTCTTCCTAATTCAACTCTCATAGATGAGATTCAGTTGAATGTAGATGTAGCAACCATGTTTGTGTAATATTCCCAAGCAGATTCACTAGGAACTAGCGGTTTACTTTTGATTTGTTTGTTTGATTGTTTGAATATGTTTTTCATGTTTTCTTTGTTATCTCCTAGCCTAGGGATAACTAAGGAGATCACGTCTCGAGGCCCACAGGTCCTATACATGGAGTGTCAAGAGAGAGATGACTTGAGCATGGCCCTGGAGGGCCCCTCTTTTCTTTAGTGCAGACCACGTATCACCAACATCAATATCCATCACACTAGCTTGATCTCAAAGTAGCAGTGAGTCTTTCTCCATGAGGTAATGAGTCCAAGTATCATGGTATGTATCACTCTAATTTTTGAATCACTTGAACATGTTGTATCGAATCCTTCTTCATTTCATGATTTTTTCTTGGAAATTATGCCCTTTTCCTCGTTTAAACCTGGAATGGTGACACAGTGCCCTATTAAGTTAGTTTCCCTTTAGTATGGGTTGCTATTGGGTGGATCTTTGAAAATTCATCATTTGTTCCCTCTATACTTACTACTTTCCATCTCTATTCCTTCCATCTTTGTTATCCTTGTTTGGGCATTGGGATTGGCTGCACTAGGAAGGGTTGTACCTTACCTCATGGGAAGAAGGGGCTAAAGGAACAGAGGGTAAAAGTAGCTGGAAAGAGTTAAAATCCATTTTTGAAACATTTGAGATGCTTCACCCAGGGATCCTCGAGAAAGTAGTGAAATTATTCTCAGTAGGAAAAGGGGACCCACGAGATAAAACAAACACTAAAGGTACTAGTTGAAGGATAGGAGGTATCATCATGAGATGGCCTATTATGACCATGGGCATGTAGTGGTATGACATTACCACCTATATGGTCACCAAACGAGGGTAGTGGATCTTGGTGGCATAGCCAAGAGAAAGGGGGTCTCATCACGAGCCAACCTTCTCATTTTCGTGAAATGTTTGTGGATAACGATTTCATCTCCGGTCATCAAACGATGACAGTGGCCCTCAACTATTTCCTTGAAGAATAAGAGAAAAATATCAAAATAAATAAAGCTAAGAATAAAAGGCAATGAATGGGATAGAAAAAAATTGCATTCATGACAAGGTGCAACTCACCCTACACAAAGACACCCACAGGTAAGACTCTACATTTCCCTGTGATCACATGCACCCCATGCCCAAATATTTACCCCATGCCACCTCATACAATTACATGACTTGGACTAGATTCCACCTGGGAAACACCCAAAAATTAAGGGGGATTATCCCAATAGGACACCCTGTTACCCTCGCCAAACCTAACTTGTCAAATTTCATAACATCTTTGATCATTTGTTTGGGGTTAAAGGGGGTTTGATGCACATGTTAAGGTAATGTAATTATTAGATTTGATTTACATGCTATGATACTTGTGACGTATGAACCCTTGAAGGGCGCAGTTGTTGTTTCTACATGACCTTTCTCGATGGACAGTTACACATGAGGGAATAATTAGCTCAGACCTTCATGAGGGCTCAAAGCCCATAGATGGATGTCGGAACCCCATCCAAGGGGTAAGAAGAGATTGGAGGCTTTCACAGTGAAGGAATAGGGCATTGCCTTTGGAGTCACCCTGGTAGGACTAAATAATGAGAGGCCACCCTTCCCCACCTGGATGTTGGATTTGAAGACCTTGGACGTCACCCTCGTAGCCCCATGATGTCACCTAAAGCCAGAGTTTGACATTAAGAGATGCTGGGATGCATTTTTGGCATGTGTGGCATGGAGGAGGGCCTTTGGAGGCCCACAATTTTGCTAGAGGACCTCAATGGGTCATGGAGGAGGCCTAACGTCACCCTAGGAAGGATGAAGTCACCCTCTTTAGGGTTTTAATGTTGAAAATTGATTTAATTTTGAATTTTAAGAGAAAATTGACATGTAGAATTTGTTTTATGAAAATACACAACTGTTGGATTAATTAGCCAGTATTTCCCATACAAATATGGCTGGATAAGTTCATTTTTACATCATAACTCATCACACACAAGTGGTGGTCTGAAATTTTCACTCTCTTTAAGTGTTATTGTCTTAAATAACTAGTGCACACCTCTTGGGAGAACTTTATGGTGGTGTATTTTGGCATTTTTCATGGTGGAATGGTCTTCAACTAGGGTTTGAATTGATTATTCTTGGTGAAGTAAGTGGAAAATATGCATTTTTATTCATTCTATGGATGTTTGTGGTAAAATTTACTTGTTTCATGTCTAAGATTATGAAATTTATTGTTTAAACCCTAGGGGAGAAACAAAAAATGCTTCTTTCTCTCTATAACTATTCTACTAGCTTGATCTTGCCAATTATACATTTTCTTGAGAGTGATTATTAGAGCCCTAAAGTTCTATCTCTCTAGTATTCTCATTCTTGTCACCAATTAAATGGTCTTTCAGAAGCTAAGGAAGAAATGTACGCTAGGGCCTAGAAGTGCCTACTCTCTAGCAAAACCTCCCTTAAAAGGGGTAAATGATTGAGGCCTTGAAGTGCCAACACCTCTTGCATTACTTCTTCCCTTAGCTAAACATTATCATTATTTTATTTCCCAAGTGATATTGTTACTATTGTTGACTCCATAAGCCCTAAAAGGCACTGATTTTCACACTCTTGTGGATGAATGAGACCAAATAAACTTTCAACACATCTTATTGAAAATTTCAATAACACTAAAAACCATATTATTGCTTCTATAATTGTTGTTAAAACCCTTATTTAGTAGCCTTAATCAACATACTAACCCCTACAACTAAGCCATAAATTTGCATTTTCCAAGGTGTTATCATCCCAAGGTTTTAGTCCACGTTTTGCTAGTGTTCTAGGTGCAAATTTCTGAAGTTGTTTGAGGTTGTTGATGTTGTTGTAACTACTATTATAGCCATCATTTCATACCTTTAACACCCCTCAAACTATCCACAAAAACCACTAAACATTTGTACTAAGCAAACTATAATAAGTGGATGTTGAAGTAGTTGTCTTATTGCTTTATTATAATACTTTCATGAAGTGGTTTCTATTGTTGTCATCATCATCAATTCATGTTGTTATAAGTGTTTAGACAACCATTTAAGTCATTATTGATTTTCTTTTTTAATCCTGAAATTGTGAGTGACAAAATACTATCAAATTGCAAACTCTTTATATCATTCCTGTCATGATAACTTGCAATTTCCAGATAAATCGTTGCTGCTATAATTTTATCTTTGCTCATCTTTAGTAGAACATATCTCTATTTTGAAGTCACTAATTTGAAACATCGATATCATTGATTGCTGCTAACGTTTTTTGTTTCATTTGTAAAGGGAAGGTATCATTCACCTTAAATTTCCCATTAACCCCAAACAATACCAAGTGACTTATTCCTTTGGAGTGATCTAGAGAGAGGGGTAGGTTTTAGCTTTGTCTTATCTCCCTTCATCAACCAACTAGGTCTTGGGACGTCTCCCTTGGAGTGAGTTTATTCTCCTCCTAAATAGAAAGAGGTATCCTATTGGGGTGACAGTGATAGGACTACCTCCATGTTATGTCAATCTAGGCCTACTTGCCTTTAGGCTTTGGGCAAGAATAGATTGTGTGATAACATGCTTCTCAAAGTTGTGTTGGAGGTGTTTGGTTGTGTTTTATAGCATATGATGGATGAATATAACACACCATAGATGGAAATAAAAAGATACAATAAATATAATACAAGAGAATTCCCAAATAACTTTAGATATGAACTTTATTTAGAAATTAAGATGACCTCCATACATGAGATCTACAGATCTGGAATAGATAGTAGAGATATAGAAGTTTGGAGATGAATATGCCACCAATATACAAATAGATAAAGATGTGATTCCTCCTAGTTCTTCAGTAACAACATGGAAGTAAATACAAGATCAATTTCTTTCTCTTGAAGTCTTGGCACCTCCAGGTTTGGTTGAGATGTGCACCTATTGGTTGTAGCAACCTAAGAAATTTGGATTCCTTCAAGAAACCCCTCAAACCCCTGTAAAATTATGCCAAACTGTAGATCATTAGATGTAGAGTGCATATGAAGATATCCCTCAGCCAAAATCATGTATCTAACCCTCCAACTCACTTAATACCTAAAGGATAGTGCGCCCCTCTTCAGAAATTCATTCAAGAGCCACAATAAATAAATATGCAGAAGAAATCCTCTAACAATAGATGAGAAAAGGCACTCTAAGGATGGAAAAACCTTCAGGAATTAGTTTAGCCTCAGATATCCCTTCTAATGACCAAATCAAACTATTCTTCCTCCAACAGTGAGCCCTACCTGCATAAAACTTCCATATCTGCACCCTGCCTCTTCAATCCTCTTTAGAAACCAAAATGTAGTTGAATAGAATGGTGAGGGTGGAATCATTCACCACCTTGATGAAGCCTGGATTAGGAATGGAGGAATATTTCACCTCCTTGCTGATCTCTAGGGTTTGTTTACTCAAAACCCTCAAAACGTAAGTTGCATAGATCAAGAAGCAATAAGAGGAAATGAAAAGAATGAGGAGTGAGACACCCTCCTCTCTCTTTTATACCTCCATCTTGTAATTTTCACTTGAGTTAATTTATTGATGCCTAAGGTTATTAATTTAATTTCTCCTCTAAGTCAAATAACCCTTTTTCTACTTTTACCAAATTCACTTTAATAATATAACATTTATCTCCTTAGTGACTCTTTTGTGCCTCCTAGCCCCCTTTTACCCATGAGACTATAGTATAGAGGGGTGACTAGACTACTAAGTCTTTTAATGTTCTTGTCAAGAAGAGGGGAACATTACAGTTTGGAAAATTGAATATGATGGTCCCAGTGACATAAATGTGAAATATCCCTTCTGTAAGGAGGGAATTCTTGAAGTTATTACAGGTACTGATCGAGATTGAAGATCCTCTGATAATTTTGAACACTATGTATCTAGATCATAAAAAGGAAAACAATCCTCCTTTCTATTTTTCATTAGGCATGAATGGCCTTTGCTTGAACAACTGTATGCTGGATTCTAGGGCCTCTACGAATGTCATGTCATTGAAATTAATGGAACAACTTGTATTGAAGACAACCCGACCCTATGGAAATGTATGTGGCATTGAGTATAAAAGGTTAAAGGTTTATGGGTTATGTGAGGACATTGAGGTATTTTTGATTTATTTTCCACATATCAACCTCCTCATGAATATAGTAGTGATCGATGTTCCAGATGCTTGGGGGATTCTCTTATCGAGGAGTTTGTATGCTTCCCTTGGGGGTTTCCTTAGCATGTACCTTATGTTAGAATATAGAAGATTGTGCTCGTTTTACCATTGATGATACCCTCGTCACCCAACCACTAGCCGAAGCCACCCTCCGAGCACCTTGACCTTGACTGAAAAGAGAATATTGGTAGCAATACAATAGCCAAGAGAGGCTAATGCACCAAGCAAGAATAGAAACTAAGTTGAATAGATGATCCCACCCAGAAGCTAGCGCACCACTTTCCCAACTCTCCCAGAAACTTGCGCACCAAAACTGCAACTGCCTGCGCATATTTGGCTCTCTCTACAATTGCTGAGATGATGAATAATGGGAACTGGTGTCCTGTATTTATATTGAACTGGGCAGGCTAACTGGGGCCGAATTCTCCTTCTAGGTATCAATAAATTCATTTTAAATGTATTTGTCCAACCAACAACTTGTCTAGGGTTTCCTTCAATTCTTTGCTTCCTTCCGGAGGATTCTAGTCTCGTCATAGGTCACAATAGAGGTTCATACCTTCCGAAGCTACCATAATATTAACACTCCCTCCTAGCTAGGGAGGTATGGTCTTGAGCACAACAGACCATTCAACTGGTAGCAACATGAGCACCGTCATTATTATCCAACTAGATAATCTCCTATGACAACTGGTACAATATCAATTGATAGAACACACCTGTGTCTATTCGAGTAGTACACAACTACTCAATCTGTGAAACATAATCAGAAATAGTGGAACAAATCCACCACAGTAGTATATCTACTGTCATATATTCTTCATAAAAAACATCTAATAGCAACCTGCATAGAAACAATGTTATGATAAAAACTGAATCATCTGGGCCAATCTTTCACTCACGTTTGTGAGATCTGAAAGAATATATGCCCTCAGTATAGAATATCAACAATGGGCTATCTTCCCCATTCTTATCAAACAAGGAAGAAGGATTATTTCTGATTTCTGAGCCTAAACCATTTCTCACCCTGGGCCATTCTTCCTACACTAATTAAAGTGCACCCTAGACAGAATGTATAAACCCTAAGAAATGTATAAACCCTATAGACAGAATGTATAAACCATTCCTCACCCTGGGCCATTCCTCCTACACTAATTAAAGTGCACCCTGGAGAGAATGTATAAACCCTAAGGAATGGCTGTCCCTGATTGTTGAGCCTGGACTATTCCCCACCCTAGGCCATTCCTCCGACACTAAACAAAGTGTAACCTAGAGAGAATAAGTCTTCCCTAAGGAATAACTGTCTGGACCATTCCCCACCTTGGGCCCTTCCTCTGACACTAAACAAAGTGTAACCTGGAGAAAATGAGTCTTCCCTAAGGAATGTTTGTCCTGCATCAACCTCCAAAATGGACCATTCCTCGAAACTGCTCACAACTGTGAACTTCAAAAGAATGATTGCCCGACGAGGTGGACCATTCTACTTGACCACTACTCAGAGTGACTGCCAAGAAGAATGACTATCCTAGACCACTCCCCATGTTAACCACAATGGGAAGTCACTGTATATGATACATCAACAATCAGTCTGCCTCCCATTTTAACTACAATGGGAAGTCACTGCCAGTCAGAAATCTCAATCCACTTTCCGAACAGGAAAGCATCTGTCCAATCTGGACTAATTTTCAATTATAAAAATAAATAATGTTTTCAGTTCTCCCTCCTAACTGGAGAGTTATTTAAATCACAAAAATAAATGTTTTTCAAGAATAGTTTTTCGTACCTTCTCCTAGCTTGGAGAATCTTCCCTTTCAACTAAGGGAGTTATTTCCACGATCACCATCTTCTCTCNCCTCCCTAGCACCTCCCAACCACCCTGAATAATAAATTCTTTGTTACTGAAACTTATTACAGTGATATAAAATTATTCAATGGCTTACCAGCCCTGTTGTTGTTCTGTTACACTGCTATGTCCTGTCTGCATCAGTGTCTTCTGCACGCCCCTTGCACTTTCTGTTCTTCTGTCTTTTATACTCTCTGTACCATATCCCTTTGATGCAACCTTCCTCTAGCTTGCATCACTGCTCCTGCGCTCTGCCTCCTTGCTCGCACTTCAATCCTCCCCACGAAAACAACACCCATCTCTTCTTTGTTCAACATTCTTATAGTACCCGTGCTCCTTGTGCATGAAATATTTGCCATGCCACTGCATGCTCACACTGCGCCCAATCTACTGCACATCTCTAGTGATTTTCTTGATCATCACAACTCTTCAGCTTCTCCGGTGGTTCCTGCCACGTGTTCAACATCACTGGGTGTTCTGCTAAGAATCCTCAGCCTCTCTGGCAGTTGAGACTCATCATCTTCTCTGGCACAGTCGAGCTTATGCCTCCTGTTTCAGTTACAGGCTTCAACGCTCATCCATCTATCAATCCCCCTAACCATCGTCTTGCTTCACTGGACGAATCTTAGAGGCTCTTCATCTTCTCTGGCGATCACACAGAGGTCTCTTCGAATTCTCTAGCAGAGACCATCAATGATTTCTAGCAGTTATACTGCGACGTGCTACAGTAGCCCTCCGATCTTTTTCTAATTCACCTGCACTGTTGGATTGATTCCATGGGATTTTGCATTCATTTCGGCATTTTGGCATTCGGAAATTCGACATTCGTGTGACCATGCATCTCGACATTCCCAGTCGCGATCCCCGAAATGGACCTTGGTTGCTCTAGCTCTTTCCTCCATCTCTCGCTGATGTGACCAAGGGTTGTGACCACAGCCTTATGCATAAGGCGCTTTCGCGCTTTCGCGCTTTCGCATTTCGTGAGTCTGGAGATGAGGCATCTCGACTCTCCAAGTCGCGATCCCCGATACCCCGAAATGGCGTGGGATCAATGG
This sequence comes from Picea sitchensis, assembly GCA_010110895.2. Classification (NCBI taxonomy): domain Eukaryota; kingdom Viridiplantae; phylum Streptophyta; class Pinopsida; order Pinales; family Pinaceae; genus Picea; species Picea sitchensis. Next base: position 101,339 of record SNQJ01S0024519.1, on the reverse strand, counting down.
TCCCAATCAACACTTGATATGACGACTCAAATTATTATCGATTTCGACATTCCTGCGATGAATGTTCTTGATGCTTCCAAATCCCGATCCATGAAACTCCGAAAGGGAGTCAGATCAATGGTCGACATAACCCCCAGAGATGGACGGTTGATGGGATTTTGGCGTTTCGCAATTTGGCATTTCGGGACTCCTGCTACTGAGATTTTCTTGACATCTCTATCTCCCGATTTCTGAAACTCCAAAGTGGTGTAAACCTGCTGACGTCACACGTGTCGAATACCTGCCACGTGTCACCCTGATTCATGACTTACATGTGCTTGAAATGTTGAATCACTCTGACACTTGTCATTACCTGGTTGTGCCACATGTTCCTAGATGACGTGGTTTTATTATGTGAGTCAGATCAATGGTCCAGATCACATCTTGATCCGATGGCTGCGATTAAATCGCAATATTGCATATCGCGATTTCAGGATTCCTGTGGTTATTATTCTTTGACATCTTCAACTCTCGATCCGCGAAACTCTGAAATGGAGTTGGATCAATGGTGCAGATCACATCTTGATCTGACAGTTGTGGTTAAGTCACGATTTCGAGAGGTTAGGGTACCCCGTTCCTTTGACTCTCCAGTCAGCGAAATGTCAATCTGTGTCCACGTGTCCTGCCTGAAGATGGATGTTCCTCCTTCTTTCGGGATTTTGTGAGCCTTCTACTCCTTGCACTTTAAAGAGAATGCAGGTTCTCCTCGATCCAACGGTGGTTGAACCTTGCGCTCGGATCTAACGCCCTAGATCTATCCTACATATATGCGCGCTCCTCTTGTCTACATTGAGATCTGACGGTCATCGAGAATCCGGGATGGGATCCAACGATCACTGACGCTTCTCCTCCGAGCTTACGCATCCTCCTCACTTGGAAGAATTTCTAAGTGTCAAAGGCCTCGACCTTTGATCCGCCTGTGATCCTAAGTACGCTATCTCCCTTGAGATTTATCCATGAGTTAACCTCATCCCTGGTGCGCACCTACGCACTGCATTCGACTCTGCGCTAATTCCTTCTGAGCTTACTTTGTTCCTGTTTTTCCATCGATGCACACTCTGATCCTGCCATCAATGACAAGCGCATACTGCCTATAAAGCATGCCAACCATCCTCTGCACTATCTCTTCTGGTCTTATTGAGCTTGCTCTGCAGCATCTTCCCAAACTACTTCTGATGCCCGTCTGTTACATTCTTCCTACACTCATGCCATCTTCACTGTTGTTCTTGCCATCAATGACAAGCATACGCTACTTGTTAAACATTTTCCAACAAAGGTTACGTAGTAAAGAGATCTGACTGGCATTGGTCCACAAACATCTGAGTGTATTAGATCTAGGGTTTCCTTAGATCTGTTGTTGCTGCTTGGGAATGGTTTCTTGATATTCTTCCCAAGGGCACATCCTTTGCAAATTCCTTCGTGTGTGGATTTCAATTTTTGTATTCCTTCAACCATTTTTATGAGGAAAGTTAATGCTTGATAATTGATACGAGCATACCTTCTATTCCAAAGTTCATTATGACTTCGTCATGTACTAGAGCTTCTTCATTTCGTTCTAGTAGTCTATATAGATTTCCTTCACGTCTTCCAATAACCCTAGCATCTTCTATATTGGAATTCTTATGCCATGATAACACCTTTCCATCCATGAAGGCTATTATGTTCCCTTTGTCTTCTAAACATGATATTGATACAAGATTCTTTTCTAAACTAGGGACATATTAAACATTGTTTAAGTGAACATGATTACCTGATTCCAACTTGATGGAGGCTTGTCCAAATCCTTCGATGAGGTAAGTGTTTTTGTCTCCAAGCTCCACTTTCTACGATGTCTTTCTCTCATTTAGATTTCAGATTCTAGCCTGATCTCCCGTCATGTGCCTGGAAGCTCCATTGTTGATTATCCACATATCGTCATCAATTGTCCCGGTAAGTGTTGAGTAGTGTAAGAGATTGATTGTTTCACACATGTCTTCGGTTGACTAGTAATTGGTCATGCCTTGATCCAAAACTTCAACTTCGTCATTTCTGTCTTCTAAGAGAGCCAAGAGGTGCGCTGAGTTAGGGCACATCTGAATATATTCTCCTTGAGCGAGATGCTCCATCACAAGGTGTCGGATCTGAGAATTAGGGTTTCTGCAACTACTTCTACTAGTAACCCTAGTTGCAGTGCTTTGGAAGTTACTCCTGCTAGTAACCCTAGCGGCAGCTCCTCGATGAGCTCAATGTCTAGCGGTTATGCTCCCTTCCAACGTTTTAGGCTGATTGAAGGGGTGTGGGCCCATAACCTATTAGAATATAGAAGATTGTGCTCGTTTTACCATTGACGATACCCTCGTCACCCAACCACAAGCCGAAGCCACCCTCCGAGCACCTTGACCTTGACCGAGAAGAGAATCATGGTAGAAATCCAATAGCCAAGAGAGGCTAATGCACCAAGCAAGAATAGAAACTAAGTTGAACAGATGATCTGACCCAAAAGCTAGCGCTCACTTTTCCAACTCTCCTAGAAACTTGCGCACCAAAATTGCCACTGCCTGCGCAGATTTGGTTCTCTCTGCAACTGTTGAGATTGTGAATAATGAGAACTAGCGCCCTATATTTATAGTGAACTGGGCAGGCTAACTGGGGCCGACTTCTCCTTCTAGGTATCAATAAATTCATATTAAATGTATTTATCCAGTCGACAACTTGTCTAGGGTTTCCTTCAATCCTTTGCTTCCTTCCGGAGTATTCTAATATCGTCATAGGTCACAATAGAGGTTCATACCTCCCGAAGCTACCATAATATTAACACGAAGTAATTTAATTAACTCTTAATCGTGATTAACCTCCGTTATTAAATATTTTATTAACTCCTTTTTACTTTTTGTAATCACTTTACTTCAACGCTTTGATAATCTGGGGATTGTGAAAACAAAAACTCCCGAAGAGAAATCTCTCGGAGTGAAGTGGTAGGGTTGACATCATTCTAATGACATGTCCAGAAAAGATAGGCGCCTCGTGTCACTTGAAAGCATGTGAATTATTTGACGTAGATGTCAAAAATGAGTGACACGTGTCAGCACATGAAAGATTTAAAATACACGTATTATGACTTGTGTTCGTGAGTTCTTTAGGAAAGGTCATGAGCAGTTATCTTTGGGTTTCAGAGTTTCAAGGTTTTCGTTGTTTGGGTTCGCTGGAACATCCAAAGCGCGGAGCTGCGAAGCAACCGTTGAAGGATTTCCTTTAAAAATCAGATGGCTCCAACACTTCAGAGATCATTAGGATCATTAAATCAAACTACAGAAACTCATCGACGGTATATATTGCAAGCGCCTTATTGCTAAATAACAAGCAATGGATTTGATTTAAAATTAAAAGGCAACTCTCTAAGTTTATGCTTTTTTTGGGTAAAATTTTATCTCTAAGAGGTGAAAAATATAAAGCTCAAAAGTTCAAAATTATGCGTGTTCCAACATAACCCATGGTATTTTATGTGAGGCTTTGCATGGATATCTCCACAGCATGCATTTCCATGCATGTCCTCTCATGGTTATCTCCACTCCATGGATGTATTTACATGGCTATCTCCACTCCATGCATTTATTTACATGTCTATCTTGATGTCATGCATGTCTTTCCATTGCAATCTAATTTTGGTAAAGGTATTAAGGTTGTAATTGATGAATCCTATTTAATGTCTTGATACGCTCCATTGTAATAAACCTAAATTGGTTGGTGTGCCCTAGCTTGGCTGATTTGGACAACATTCTTAATAGATATATATGGAGTTGTTGGTTCTCCTATTTAAGGGTTTCCGGGGTAAATATCTAGTGTCCATTTATGTGCATGGTTTCTTGTTGTGTTATTTCTCTCTTATTTTTTAACATTTTCCTCACTCCAGTCTTTCTCATTATCTTCAAATTCATCATCATTTTCCTCCAATTGTGGAATACTTTCCAATCCCTCCTACTCATCCTCTACTTTTGCACAAAGATGAATAATATTATAACAACAAGCTAAGGAACTTGTTGTTCCCTATTTCCATTCCTCATCTACAAATATTAATTTAACTTT
>SNQJ01S0024519.1:83599-97188 GCA_010110895.2 Picea sitchensis | reverse complement strand
GTTCCCTTTGTCTTCTAAACATGATATTGATACAAGATTATTTTCTAAACCAGGTACATATAAAACATTGCTTAAGTGAACATGATTACCTGATTCCAAATTGACGGAGGCTTGTCCAAATCCTTCGAAGGGGTAAGTGATTTTGTCTCCAAGCTCCACTTTGTACGATGTCTTTCTCTCATTTTGATTTGAGAGTCTAGCTTGATCTACCGTCATGTGCCTGGAAGCTCCACTGTCGATTATCCACATATCGTCTTCAATTGTCCTGGTAAGTGCTGAGTAGTGTAAGAGACTGATTGTTTCACACATGTCTTTGGTTGACTAGTAATTGGTCATGCCTTGATCCAAAACTTCAACTTCATCATTTCTATCTTCTGAGAGAGTCAATAGGTGCGTTGGGTTAGGGCGCATCTGAATATCTTCTCCTTGAGTGAGATGCTCCATCACAAGGTGTCGGATCTGAGAATTAGGGTTTCTGTAACTACTTCTGCTAGTAACCCTAGTTGAAATGCTTTGGAGGCTGCTCCTGCTAGTAACCCTAGCGGCAGTTCCTCAACGAGCTTCAATGTCTAGCGGCTATGTTTCCTTCCAGCGTTTTAGGCTAACTGAAGGGGTGTGGGCCCATAACCTGTTAGAATATAGAAGATTATGCTCATTTTACCATTGACGATACCCTTGTCACCCAACCACTGGCCGAAGCCACCCTCCCAGCACCTTGACCTTGACTACGAAGAGAATCCTGGTAGAAATCCAATAGCCAAGAAAGGCTAATGCACCAAGAAAGAATAGAAACTAAGTTGAACAGATGATCCCACCCACAAGCTAGCACACCACTTTCCCAACTCTCCCAGAAATTTGTGCACCAAAACTGCAACTACCTGTGTAGATTTGGCTCTCTCTACAACTGTTGAGATGATGAATAATGAGAATTGGCACCCTATATTTATAGTGAACTGGGCAGGCTAACTGGGCCGACTTCTCCTTCTGGGTATCAATAAATTCATTTTAAATGTATTTGTCCAGTCGACAACTTGTCTAGGGTTTCCTTCAATTCTTTACTTCCTTCTGGAGCATTCTAGTCTCATCATAGGTCACAATAGAGGTTCATACCTCCCGAAGCTACCATAATATTAACACCTTACCCATGCACACATCCCCATGGGAGATGGCACTTTTGAGGTATTATGCAGTTGAGAGAGAGATGACAAGCATGTGACCAATCCCAATGGTCATGACTACACAAGTGAAGATGAGATTGATGAAGTCTTAGATACCAATGTAAAAAGAAAAAAAATGTGAAGTTCCAAGGGAAAGAACCAGGGTCTATCCAAATATTGAAGAAAGAAGATAAAAAAGGCGAAGAAGCCATCAAAATTGCAGTCAACGCAAAACCTCCTTCTTATCCATACATTGAGAATATAACTTACATAAATTACAGTGAAGGAAGTCTTGCGCTCATGTGGGACAAGAAGAAGGGAAAACCCAAGTATGACCAGAAGGATGACAACTCATGGCTTGGCCCTTACATTGTCAAGAAGAAGTCCGATAAAGATAATTATTATTTGACATCTTTGGATGGGAGAAAGATGCCATTATTAGTGGATGACTCTCTTCTCCGACCTTATGTTCAGGTCACTTGAATTCTTTAGAGCCTTAGCCCCAAGTAAGTAGTTAGGTCATCTTAATTTCCTTTCATTTGCATCTTGATTGCTCATGTTAGTTTAGATGCATCTCATATTTCATTTTTCTCTACTTGCATATTGATTTCATGCTTAGTTTAGAATTTTTTGAAAAAATGCCAAAATTTTCTTTTCTGGTTTAGTTTCATTTTTGGTTTTTATGTATATGGATGAAGGGTGATAGAACCACCCTAGATTTTATAGTTTTTTGTTTCAGTGTAGGCACAGGTCTACTAGGATATTTTGCGGTTCCCATGCACTCTACGACAAACACATGTCCCAAAGTAGGAGCCAGATGTTATCCCCATTTTGTGGGATAACTAAGGAGATGATGTCTTGAGGCCCTTGGGTTGAAGATATGGAGTGTTGAGAGACCACATGACTAGAATTTTCCACTTGCACATATGGAAGCTTGCTCTGTCACCACAATTTTCATCCATTGTCAATGCATCCACCACACTTGCTATCTTCTGGAAGGAACATGGGTCTTGCTCCATGCGGTACAAGTCAGGTATTGTGGCAGGTAATCACCCTAATATTTGAGGCATTTAAGCATGTTGTATTGAATCTTCTTTTGATTATAGAACGTCTGCTTTGACATTATTCTTTTCACCCTGTTTCACCTTGGTGAGTGTCACTGATTTCCTAGTCAGTAGCCAACTTTTGGGGAAGGTGTGCAACTGGGGTTCCCTTGAGGGGTCATCGTACCATTCCCAACCATACTTATCACTTTCCACTCATTTCATTACCATCACATTTCCGTCTTTTAATCCCTTTGAATTTAGCGACCCAAGAAGGGCATATACCTCATTTCATGGGAAGAAGTGGTTGAAGGCCCAGGTGGATGGTGGATGACAAAAGATAAAATCCTAAAATAAAAACCTTCTAGATGGTTTCCTAAACAGGTCCTGAAAACGATGAACTACTCCTATCAAAATAATTGAAGGCCTGCAAAAGATAAAACACATAATAAATATCCCTCTTGAATGAAATACTAACACTAGTGTGCTATAACACTTTGATGGTTACCCCTATGGCACTTTGTGGACCTATTCTTTCAAGTGACACTATGTTACTTCCCCCCAAGCTAATCGATTCACTATTGGGAGTACACATGTGTTTGGATCATTAATTAATTAATAAACGACAATAAATGAGCTTGGAAAAAGGTTGCATTGAAGAAGAAGGTGCAACACATCCCCTACAAAGGCACCCATAAATGAGATAATATGATCCCTTGTATGTCATGAAACTCATTGACCTATGAATTATAAACCCATATCCACCTCATCATCCACTACATGACTTTGAAGAGACATCCTTGGGAGCATCCCCTACTTGAGGGTTTTGGTCTACCCAATAGGACTTTTATGACACCCCTCCCATACCTAAACTTGGTCAATTGTACAGGGTATTTGAGCACTTGTTTAATTTGATGAGGTAGTTTTGATGCACATATTTAGGTGCCTTTTTTTATTATATGTGGTTTTCACTTTCCATGATATTTTGACTTGAGATCCTTGGAGGGAGTACCCTTTTGTTTTGCAAGACCTTGTTTGGTGGACAATTTTGGAGGAACAAGCCTAGCTTGGGATTCCATGGGGTTTGAATCCCACAGGTTGGATGCGAAGGGAACACATGCCAGATCACAATGAATTGAATTTCAAGGCCCAAACGAAACCTTGGAGGAGATTTCCTATACCTCACATGCCAAACGACTTGCCTAGGAGGGGAAAAATGTCACTTTTTGGGGCTTGATTTCACCTAGGGCCAGAGTTGGTGGTGATGGAGTTGTTGCTCATTGACACCTGGCATGATTTGACCGGAGGAGACATGGATTGAATTTGGCACATGAAGAGGAGGCTATAGGATCCCCAACGACCTCCACCTTCTTCTCCAACGACTTGGAAAAGTGTCAAAACGTCTCCCTAAAGGGGTGACATCATCTTGTTTTAGGGTTTCTAATGTGCAAAAGTGTAAATTAAATATTATTTTTTGCGTAAGTTGGTAAGATAAGGGTTTTTGACCCCTTATCTTATGTTTTACCCTAAATAAGTGGACAAAATACGTTTTAAACATTTTGTATAAATAAAGATCATGTGAATCTCATTTCATAACATGACTCTCCCATTGTGAGAAGTATTTGGCTGAAATTTGTGCCCTCTTTGGGCAATATCTTCTCTCTTGTGCTCTTTTCTTGGTTTCTCATTTCTATTGGTGGAAGAAGTAGTGTGATACCTCTCTTGGAGGTTTTCTTTAGCATTTATGGTGGATTTATATTGGGAAGAGGAGGTTTATCTTGTCGTTTCTTGGACTAGGTAAGGACTTATCTTGTTGATACTTAATTGCTTCATTACAAGTTTGATTTCCTAGATTTATTGGGGAGTATAAGGATTTACAACCCCACCATTTATCTATCATTTTTGTCTAGAATTTATTTTTTGCACAAGGTTTTACTAGGAGAAGTAAAAGGGTTTACACCCTCCTAGTATCTCCTAGTTACCATTTGCTTGCCTTGGGGAGTAAGAGGGTTTACACCCCCAAGGATATAGAATTGTTATCTCTTTATTTACTTGACTCTATAACCCAATATTTAAAGGAACTAGTATAATTGCATTCGAGAAATAAAATATTGCATTGGTTAACATGAAATTTCAGTATTCGGAGGTTGCCTAAATTGGAATAAATTCTTTGCTCTATAGGCTTGGTTGAGCCACTAGGGTGTCATATTTATATAAGTGGTTCTTAATTATTTTATAAATTTTCATATTCATACATTAGGGCTACATAAACCCTGACACATTTTCATTCATAGCTTGCTTTTGAACCGTCAGAATTCGCCAAACATTTGCCAAGTTAATCTACTAAGCCTAGCGCAACTTTTTGGTGGAATATTTATAAGTTTTGGTGGTTGTATTTAATGTTGTAACAACTTGTTTTATACATCCATAAGGCTTCAAAATATCTCTACAAACACTCTTTATTACAACTTTGTTTCATTTCTAAAGTCTTGTTCTTTCATTCTTGAGTATCACTAGTGTTTACCTAGCTTATCTCTTGTATCGTTTGTTGGACTTTTAGAAATTGTTTAATAACTTTATCATTTAGTTTATTGATGATATAAATCATTGTTTTCTACTAAAATTAGGGACAACAAGACTAACTTTCTTGTCTACCTAACATTATACACATATACTCAGCTTGTTCTTGTGTCTCAGGCATGTATACTATTCTTTGCAGGTGTTCTTATCTATTGGAAACCATTGGCTACCACCAAGATTATTTCCCAAGCCTTTCCACATATTCTATATTGACCTATAGGGGGACATTCCTTCATCTCTTCACTTTCCATCTCATTCCCCCAGGGTCACTGGAATTCCCCCCTTGAGGTGATTCTATCATCTCTAAAATGACGAGAATACCTGCCTAAGGTGATAGTGGGTAGGTGTTCTCAAAGTTGTCACCATTTGGTGTTTGGGTCATGATTTTCCCAACCTACAAATTGTGCGATAACAAGCTCGAAAACCTATAAGATGGGGAAATAGAGGGGAAGATTTAATGAAGGTTGCAAGTATAAGAGAGAATGGTATGATGACCCTTCAAGGAGATGCCTAGTAGCAAACCTATCCCTGAGGTTAACCCCCTTGCTAGGACAACATGTCAACCACCAAAATGAAATAAGGAAAAATGCATAACTTCCAAGCAAACATTTTCAAAATCAAGAAAGGACTCTTTGCAACATGTTCAAATGATTTATTTATTAGAATGACACTTACCACAACATTGAACTTGTTACCTCATGGAGAAAGACCTGATGTCCTCTATGAGCCAAGCTAGGTGTGGTGGATGTTGTTTCCATCAATCATATGGTGATGTGCGGTGAATGAAGGGCTTTGCGTGCTTGGATTCCTCTCGATACTTAATGTATACAACCTGAGGGACTTGAGACATCGTCTCCTTAGTTATCCCTAGAAATGGGGGATAACATAGCTCATTTTATGCTCTTTATAGATTATTTTAGAAGAGGTTGTTTTTTCATGGTGATTTTATTCATTGGAATAATGCCCTTTAATTAAGGCTATTTAACCTTCTTTTATGCATCTACTTGCACAGGATTGGAATACCCTGTTGGAATGTTGTTCAATAATGAGAGGGGGGGGGTTAATTAGTATTGCTTATTTTTCTTAATTAAATTAATTCTTTATTAATTTATAATAATTTATCAACAAGCATATACAGAGATCTGAATTTTAAATGTAACAATCATAAAAATATATATTTCATTTACAAGTTACAGTTTGTAAGAGACACCAATCTCTCTTCTTTTGAGCACCAAATCAAGGAGACACCAATCCCATGTTTCCAAGCACCAACTTGAGGAAGCACCAACTCCCTGTAGATCAAGATCCAACCTATAAAGGACTCCAATCCTCTGTTTTTCAAGAACCAACTTGAGAAAGCTGTAACTCCCTATTTTAGGCTTCAACCTATAGAATAATCCAATCCTCACTTGCTCCTCCCTTCCACCCTCACTTCATGTGAATTTTTTAAGTTCTTACTTGGACTATGTCTGTGTTTTTATATTCTAAATTAGACCACAAAAGCACTCTCCTTCCACTATACTTTTTTGTTTATATATTATTCCAACATGTATGAATTTGAAACATTGTGTCTCTTTATATGAACCAATACACCTCTTTATTTAATTTAATAATAATTCTAACATTTTGTCATTAACAATTTTTATGTTTAATTCAAAATACTTCAAATCCCTTGTAAGTTGTTCAACATTAATGGAATATCTGGATGCTAAAAACTGTTAATTGTTGTTGTAACAATTCTTTGAACAAACCCTAATCCTGAGGTGTTAATTATCTTAATCATATTTAGTTATTATGAGTCGATATTAGTTATGGATTGAATCTTCTTATTTTGGTCTCACACTTCCATATTGATCAAATGATCTACGATCAATATTTGTTGTCCATTGCCGATCCAACCATTGTTCCTCTACAGTTACTCCAGGCATATTGTAATTGTTGGATCATTGAAGATCAAGATGTATGATCCGTAAACATGAGGCTTATTGACTATCCATATCAACAACATGAAATTCTCTATTTAAAACAATTATAACTTTGGCTATTTATATGATGGGAAATTGGCAACTTGTCAAGCCACGAGTCGAGTTGGAAAATAAAATAGAATCGACCACCCGGAAGTCGAAATGGAAAAAAAAAGAGTCGGCCAAAATGCAAGTTGGGTTGAGGAAAAGTAAGTCGACCAAAGTCGAGTCGACCAAGAGTCAGGAAATGCAAGTTGAAGTTATCAAGTTGAAGTCGAAGGCAATGCAAGTCGAAGTTATCCAATTCAAAGTCAGAGAAAATCTAAGTTGAAGTTATCCAAGTTGAAGTCGAAGACAATGTAAGTCAAAGTTGAAGGAAATGCAATTCGAATTTATCCAAGTCAGAGTTGGAGGCAATGTAATTCTAAGTTAGCCAAGTCGAATTCGAAGGAAATGCAAGTCGAAGTTATCCATAAGTATTCATTGTTTTAGGAAATGCATGAGTTTGACAATATCATATGCACAATTTTGATGATGATGACCATAATATTGACCTATTTTCATCAATGCCAATACCAACATCATATACCATTCTTTGACATCAATGCCAACACCATAACATCATGTCCAACATTCTCCCCCTTTGTCATTGATGGCAACAAAGTAAAAACACTTTATTTTAATTGATTTTTTATTGTTTATTCTCCCCCTTTGACAACAATAGTAGAAGAGATATTTCTCTTCTCTCTCTTAGGTTATACTACCCCTGTCCATGTACTCCTCCTCTAATGAAACATGATAAATTCAATTAGATATGGATATTACCCCCAACTTATGTTTAAGGTATTCAAAAGTAATCATGGGTAAAGGTTTTGTGAATATGTCTGCAATTTGTTATTTAGTATCCACATATTCCACTTTAACAACTTTTTGAGAAACCCGTTCCCTTAAAAAAAAGTAAATTTGATTGGGATATGCTTGGTTTTTGAGTGCATGACGGGATTCTTAACAAGGTTTATGGCACTGGTATTTGTTGATGATTATAGCATCGTGTGACATTCTCTAGGTCGTTCTCCTTTGGACTGAGTTGAGTCGATCTGTGAGAGGGCCCATGTGATGGGTGTGTCGTTCTCCTCTGGACTGTGTTGAGATGATGTGTGCCCACATGTTGGGTGTGCCCATGTGATGGGTGTGCATCACACTCAGGAATTAGTTGTTATGACCCGTGGTCTCTTGTCTACTCCTCTGGACTGAGTTTAGATGACTTGAGATGGTCTACTGCCTAGTACTCCTCTGGACCGAGTTGAGTCGTATTGATATGGTTTCCTTCCTTGTACTCCTATGGACTTAGTTGAGTCGGTTTGAGATGGTGCTCTAGATGGTACTCCCGTGGACTCAGTTGAGTGATCTATTGAGTGTGACGTCCCTGTGGGTGAGCACAGGTGGACGTGTCCCTAATAGCTGAGCACTAGAGGATGTGTGGATCCCTTGCTATATTTTCTGAGAGTAATATTTGTTGTAACCCTAATTTATGTTGTAAAGGGTACAAGTCGGCCCCACCATGTAAAGATAATTAATATTGTGAATTATTAATTATATTATTAATTTGTATAGGTCGGCCCTATTGTGCCAAGTGTCATGTCTTTTGGATGAGTTAAGTATTGTATAAATAAGAGATAGATCCCCATTGTGGATCATCTCTTACACACTAACTCAACGCATGGTCTAAAGTTGGAGGTCTGAAATTATGAGGACTGCAATTCATAGTTTTCTAGGAGCTAGGTTTCTCAGCCATAGTAACACCCTATTGTGTGCTAGGTTTGGTGGTGGATGGTTGATATTCTCTTGGAATTATAGAAAAGGATTGTTGGGTTTTTCCCTTGGTTGAGGAGGGTTTTCCCAGGATAAACGCTTGTGTTCTTGTATTGTGTTGTTGTAGTCATTGTTTATGGTTCAGTTCATGCTAAAATTGAAAATAAACTACACGCATCAGCTTAACCATCATAAAATTCAACATGGTATTAGAGCAATTCCTGAAGAAGACCATTGTACATTCAAGTGAAGGAAGGCCATGAGAAGTGTAAGGCTATTAGAACCCCTACCACTGGTGTGAGGAAAGGGCCAAACCTTTCTAAGGTGAAGCATAAGGCTGGCCGCAGGCCTATTAGCCTAGGGCGAGCCTTGTTTAAAGTATTAAAGGCATACCATAGCATGAGGAGACTCCTCTAGGGATGCCACAAAAGATTCCTAACAACATACCCTAAAAATGCAGACCTAAAACAAATTACAATTTGGTTTTCTAAGGTTGATCTGAGAGTTGGGCTTGTTCTAAGGCTATTCTGAGGCATTTAAGGTGAAATTTCAGGAGCACCTTAAGTAGATATAAGATCTATTTTCCAACATAGTTTTAGAGGCTCTTTCTGATCGGTTTTAGCGAATTTATGAGGTATATATGAACTCATTTATTAATGCATGTCTGAGGTCTGTCCGAAGCAATTTTTCAGAACTTTTTCAAGACTGTTTGTTAAAATTCTGAACCATTTTTTGAGGTCTGTCCTAAAGCATATTGAGGTAGTTTTGAAGTGACTTTTGAGGCAACGTGTTAAAGAGATATGAGGCTGTAAGGGAGAGTTATCCGAGGCATCAAGGCTGAATTTCTGAAGCTGATCTAAGGCCTATTCTATGGAATAATTAAAGCCATCTTTTTTGGAGAAAATTTCATAAGTCAAGGATTTCTCCTCTTGGCACAAAATTCCAGAACTGTATAGTGCATATTTAAAGCATGGTATGGTACAAATTCCTTGATATATATTGGGCACAAGTTTCAAATTTACTACAGGAAGCATATCTAAATTTTAGTTTGAATAAATTTTAGTTTTGAGGAAAAATTATGAAAACTTGTTTCAAGATTGATCCTTGAGGTTAATTTTGAGTGTGTGCTATAAGTGCACCTTATTTAATCTCTATTGGATATCGAGAAGACTAGACTTGCATCCATTGTCACTATGAGACTAGACTTGTAGCTAGTGATGTGCAAGGCTTCAAGCCCATTGTCAATATGATACTAGACTTGCAACTAGTGATGTGAAAGGAAAACAATTTTAGCCACCTCAAAAGAAGTTAAGGAATACAAGCAATAACGACGAGGAGTTATTCTCTACCTCAGTATTCTCGAGAAGACCAAAATCAAGGTTGAGCATGATTGAAGATTGTTGGGCCATGAATATGACCTCTATTTTTCATATCTTTGACTTGTTTTTGACCTGTTCTGCACCAGTTACCAACATCTTATATCTCCTTTTGACAAATATCTATATATTTTGCTACATTTCTAGCCTATATCCTTTTTCCCTGCCTAACCATGTTTCTAAGGTAAAACGATCATCTTTTAATACATTTTGCAAATGTTTTAATCTTTTGAATGTTAATTAAAAGAATGCATACTATGATTAATGGACTAATGCAATATTGGGGTGCAACTCTTTTGACTACTCTATTACAGATTAACACATGTTGACGCGGCCTCCTTTTTGCTCGTGAAGCTTCATAAGATTTGATGCCACTTCAACATACAAGATGGACTCCTATTCAAAGAAGAACGTATTCAAAGATGCATTAACTGGAAGTTGTTATTAGAGGCGAATCTCATGACACTTCGTGTCATGAGATCGACCATTCAAGTTTATTATGTAATTAATATTCTACGTAATGCATGGCTTTTCCATTTTTAGCATTGGTAGTTAGCTTAGATGGAGGATCGTCGATCCAAAAACAAGGATTAAAAACATTATAAAATGATGGGTCTGCCCCGGTATGAGAGCAACGATTGATTTTGATAAACTCGACTGAGACTTTTTGCTGAATAGAATGATGTTGGTTTTCTCTCTGAATTGATGTCTGGTTAAAGTTGAACACATGGATTAGTCGTTTCTCCAATAGTTGTTGAATGGATATGGTAGCGTAGATCGTTCTTTTCTGAAACGTTAACAGGGATCTCTATCTCTGTGGGAGGGCCCACTATCAGAGGTAGATGATCTCTCTATTTTATAGTAGATATATATAGTAGATGTTGATTGTCTTTTCTGTAGAAATAACCACTATAGAAATCGTTTCATGTTTTTATGATTTAAATATGCAACTGTTAGATTGAATTCTGTTATAATTTAGATCACATGGCATTGTAATTCTATAGAGTAATCTCTGTGCACAGAGCATAGGATAGTTGGCAGATAGATTTGAATAACCATGTTTTGTGCTTTGTAGATTGAATCGTCAATTTGCCAAAATCGTAGATTGAACTATAGGATAGAGATAGTGAATGGTAGAATTAAATAGGTTTTAAATTAATTCATAAGGCTTGGATCGTTTGAATTCCTGTTAATATAAATCGATTCATGCATGGTAGTTGAATTTCAATGAATTTAGTCGGTAGTCTGTAAGTTTAAAACCAGAACGTAGAAGGAAGTCTGATTAGTTTTTATCATTTACTTTTACATAGGTCGGTTGAAGGAAATCATAGTGATTTAGATTGAATTTATAGTTAGTGAATAATTAATGAATTTGATTTAAGAGTTAGTTGTGATTTTGTAGATTAAGAACTGACATCATGATAGCATAGATTAAATTTATCCTTATGGTACAATCTCATAGGATTTCCCTTTCGTAGGAAATAGATTTACCCTTAAAAATAGAATAGAGTTGGTATTAGTGTTCCGTACCCATTTCACACTAGTTACTCTGTTTTGTACTTGTTTAGCACTGTTATGATTATTTCAGTTAATTAGAATTTAATTAGGTTTAATATTTCCTTTTTGAACAGTGAATCTTAAATCATTATTTTTAGATCTAGATTCATAGAGTATTTCTCCACTAGCACCCACAACACTGTAGATGAATAAAGAATAGAAGAGAATTTAGTGATCAAGATTAAAACATTTCTTTCTGCATTTCTGATAGATGATTTGTGAATTAATAGATTATAGAATAGGATAGGAGTTCTGATAGAATTTAGATGATTTCAAGGAAAGCTTAGAGTTATGTTTGGTATTTAAATTACATTTCTCTAGTTTGGCATAGATTAAATGGTTTTCTTAGCATTAGTTGTAGACAGTGGATGGTTAAAATAGAATAGATGAAATTAATGGTTAAATATCCTTTCCTGCATTTTGAAAGTAGAGGGTTTTATAGATAGAGTAATTTGGCTTCTTTTGAATAGTTTTTAGAAAATTCTTACCCGCGCATATAGTGTAGTAGCTCTAAGATTACCAACCCTGGTCTGACAATTTAATGTTTTTAGGTCATTAGAAAAGTGATATAATTTACCTGACATTTTTGGTGCCGTTATTGGGGAGATGTTTAAAAGGTAAGTTAGATAGTTGGCTTTATTATTTTTGACATGTTTGGCTTGGTGTGGTGTTATATAAAAGGTTGACGAAGGAGGAGCTGTAAGACGAGAGGTAAGAACCTGCACATCTGTTATCACAGGTTCCTCCTAAACTCAATCTTAGTCTTTATTTTATTAGTTTCTTTTTATAGTATGTTTTCATGAGAAATATAGATAATAGAGGTAGATTTAGGGGAAACTCAAAACAAGAAAAAGATCCAAAAAATATTTTTGGTGGGCGATAGGGTTCTGTCACCACATCTGCAGATAGGTATTCTGAGAAAAAATAACAAAAAGGAGAAACATCCACCCAAAAAGAAATAGAAACTGAAATTGAGATATTGGCTGAGGAGACTATTGAAGGAAACATAGGATTAGAAGAAGAAACACCCGAAATTGGACTAGAAGGTGACAATACAATATCTAAAAAACTTCAATCAACACTGATTACACCTCTAAAACTAGGTGATACCGCCTATTTTGGAAAACAATTTCCTGGTGATCCAAATTGGGTTGATTTAGTTAATCCTGAGAGAGTGCAAGCTCTTCTTGAGAACACTAATCCTGTAATTTCACAGGTAGTGTTGTGAGGGAAATCTCCTTACAGACTAGCAAATAGGGTTATACTTTGCATGCAGATATGACCTAGAGAAAATCTACTTTCTACCTTCATCCCCAGACTTAAATCCTGTTTCTTTTTAGTAAATACATGGCCAGATCAACCTACCTTGTTCCAGGCGTTCGATGTCGATCCCTTGTCGCACTTTATCACTTGTTCGCAGTTCTCCTTTCCAACGTCGACCTACATACAAGACAAGCAACAACTACACATGCATCTTACCTATAGACTAACGGGTTAGAGATTCAAACATGTAATTAACAAATTATGAATAACTCATGAATTGGGACGGGAAAAGCATTTTCTTTATTACTTTGAATGAATCAACTTACAAAAAATTGAGACCGACCACCGCTCCGCAAACTTGATCCTGGGCTCCTCTTCAACTGTCCTCCAACTTCTTTGCTTTGTATCTCTTCTGGCACAAGGATGGCTAAAGGGTTGGGACAATGAGAATATGAAAATGGGAAGAGTTTCTTTGCTATATTTTTCCTCCTCCAAATGGGACCCCTACCCCTTCTTTTATAGGCTAGAAGGAGATAGGTATTTGGATGAACCCTCGGCCATGCATGGCCGGGAGTTTCAGTTAACTCACCCAAAGCTGTGTGTTCCATCGACAAATTTCCTTTTTTCGTGCTTTTGTCGGTCCACGCGGGCTGTTTTAGGTCAGCCAACGTGTACACGTGTGCAGTAATGGAGTAGGGTGCGTGGGCCCTTATAAAAGAGGTTTTTTAAAGAGTTGCTCAGCAGTGCTTTGGCAAATAAGGGATATGAGATGGCTTGATGCCAGGTAAGCATGTATGGTGCAATTTAGGGTTATAATAGATTCCCCCTAATGTGTGA
>SNQJ01S0024519.1:64080-83549 GCA_010110895.2 Picea sitchensis | reverse complement strand
ATGGTGCAATTTAGGGTTATAATAGATTCCCCCTAATGTGTGAGGTCAGAAGAGCATCTGATGGCCGAAATACATTACCAATATTTACTGATGTGCCGAACGATTGAGCCAAGGATCAGGAACCGGGAGGCACTGTCTGCAAAATAACAAATGTCTCACCGAGGCGGGAATACCCATGCTCAAGATAAAATAGAATCATGGCTACCAATCAAATACATTGTAGATACATGTCATATAACTATATAAAGAGTAGCTGCGAACAATACACAACGGAGCTACATCTCGAAATCAAAAAGATATACATATAGAGTATCTATCTTCTAGAAGATGATACAGACTGATGGCTGGAGATGAGGTCTTCAGAGCTCGAGAAACTACTTCAAAATCTTCAAAACTAGGGTAGGAGTGTAATATGAGTGTACGACTGCACTACCCAGAGGTCTTCGATGGCTCGTCGGTCGTGGACTTGATGATCAGATTGAAGGCTTCATTGATTTCAAACAAGGACTTGATTGGACATTCAGGATGGTCAGGTATGAGGGCAAGAGACAAATTGTAGAGGGGCCAAATCAGGCTTGGTGACAAACTTCCCTTGGACAATAGCACGACAAATGATGAGACTCAGACAATATGGTATTAATCATAAGTCTACGAAGCAGGAGGCAACGCAAACTCTCCATATGTTTGGAAGAATAACCAAACGGAGGAGGACACAACTCTATGTAGCGAGAACAACTTCCTAAGGTCGTACTACATCCCATCGTTTGATGAAAAAACGGACAGATGTGCTTTATCCAAGGGCGACTCATTATGCTGCCAATAAAAAAAATACTTTTCCCTTCCTCTTTTTGGGGTATATTTGATTTTTTTTGTCTTTTTCAATAATTTTGGGAAAAAGAATAAAGGAATGTTACGTTACAATGGATGAATGAGTGTTGCAAACATACAAGTTCAAGGCACAAGGACAAGATTGATGTTTTAGTATAATGATACTTGGGAAAAATCCTCTGGGGGCCAAGGGTGTTAAGACGCAGAAGCAAACTGTTACAAGGCTGGTGTATAAGGTATGCAAACGTGGTTAATAAAACACACAATGGTAATGTCCTTCGATGTAAGTTTAATGAGCCCAGAGAAGGTAAGCTCGATGGTTTTTCATATTTAGAGAGTCTGAAAAAAAATAAAAGGAGACTCCATTGGGGTACTTTTTTCGAAGATAGTATAGTCGGTTCGAAAAAGGGGTAAACTAGCACTGACAAGACGTCTATTCAAAACCATTTTAATGAGTGTGATAAGGACAAGATCACTCGGCCATTTTTTCATTTTTAAGGAGTCTGAAAAAAGCTTAACTATGGACTCCGTCATGAATGTTCTTCTGGAACATTTTAACGAGTGTGAAAGAATAAGGTCACTCGACGATTTCCTTCAATTTTAGGGAGTCTGAAAAGAGCTTAACTATGGACTTTGTGGGGGTTCCTTCTTCGTAAGTTTAGTCCCTCAGGCCCGAAAAAAGGATAAAATTATACCTGAGAGTACTCTTCTATAGAGTTGAAGTTCCATAGAGTATACCTTTGTTCGTACAGTTTACCGTCCGGACCGAAAAAGGGGTAAACTACCGCTAGACAGACGTGACTTCAAATTTCAGTTTAATGAGCATGAAAGGCCACAAGATCGCTCGACAATCTTTTCATGTTTAGAGGGTCTGAAAAGGGCTTAAAAGAAGACTTGTTATTTTTTGGGAGTCCTGAGGGTGAGGTCAAGAGCGAAGAAGAATCATGCAAATGAGGCTCAAACTCGTATTCAGGAAAAACTACAAGGACTCCCGAGCCTACAGTGTTTTAGAGACAACATGAATACCATAATGCAACCAGGATCTACCTAGGGCATCCATGTTCCGGTAAGCTCTACCACCAAGTTGCGAAACTTCTAAAGCAGATATGATGGTTCTGTGTCACAATCTGATGGGATCGATCTTATGGCAAAGGAAAAAGACAACGAGATACAAAAGTCAGGGTAGAAACCTAACCTATATGTTCAAGTAGATCGTCGGAAAAATTTTCCACGGACCATCGAAAATTACTCAAAACTCAAATTTTTTTTCCCAATACCCGATCAAATCCCTCTTATATAACTCTTGAATCACTCTAAATGATTTTTGGTATAAAGAAAATGATAAAGGAGGCCAAAAAAGTGACAAAAAGAGGCCAAAAAGTCTATAAATAGAAGTTGGCCGCTCATTATCACCATTGTTGATTTGGAAATTGACTCTGGAGCCAAAAGACCCCCTTTGATTAAAGTGGTGATTCCGGGAGCTACAGTGGATGAAACGTACTTCTATTTGGAACAAGTAAGTACAAACTCCCTTATCTTTCATTTTATATCTTTATTTATGCATTAGGTTTCAAATTTTAGGGGGGCGTCGACCTTTAAAAAGTTGGCCCTAGGTCCACGCGAGTTGTCTCAGGACAGGCTGCGTGTACATTCGGGTAGAGTAAACTCTGCATGTGTGTACACGTGACTGTTTCCATTACAGCACGCATGGGCCCCCTTATTGAATGAAAAAGACTTCAAAATCAAGGGTTAACCCTCCTGAACCTTTTTGTTTTGCAGGATGTATGTCCATTAGAGAGAAAGAGAGCATGAAGAGGTGAATGAGTTGGTCGGGGAAGACCCCAATGCTGTGGCTACTTTGATGCAGTGTGGGTTACTCAAGTTTTTTCTATGTCCTTTCATGCGGGCACAACCTAGGCTACTGAATGCCTTGGTTGAATACTGGCATCCGGATGCAGAGGCATTCGTGTTAGAGGGGTAGTCACTGGTGCCCATGGTCGAGGACATTTACCTTTTGACTGGCCTCTCCAGGAGAGGGGAACCAGTCAATTTATGGACTTTTCTTACGGGGACACATAACATAGTGGAATTGATAGGTCTATACTGTGCAGTTGATACAGACCACGTGAGCATGCAGGTGCCTATAAGAAAGATCACTAACCTATCGCTACAGGCGATAGTATTGCTTATTGGGCGAATTATTGGTTCTGTGGCTCTACATCAAGCGTCCCGTGCACAGATGAAATGTGCAGTCTAGTGCTTAAATGCACAAGTTTTTGATTGGACTACCACTTTGCTTGATTGTATGAAGAGGCAGTTGACAGATTGTCATTTGCGAACACATAGGAACTTCGGGTTCGGGACCATTCTGTGTTCGTTCTTTTTTTAGAGAGTTCCGAGTTTTAGTCCTCGAGTAGTGGTACAAGGACATCAGGCCTCTCTTCCTGCTGTGTGTAGATGGGCAGTACTAATACCGCGACAGGGAGGTGGAAGGACCAATGAGTCCTTCGATGATGAATTTTTTGCATGGCTGTCATGACAGATCCCGGTTATAGAGGACTACCACTATGTCGGGATTGATTTTTCGAGAGACCCGAAGATATCAGTACCTCCTGGTGAGGAGCGAGGGGAGATGGGTAAGTCTCCACCTTTGTAGTTTTTTTTGTTGTATATGTAATTTTTATGTTGTTTTGTTATATATATCATTTTTTTGTTATGCAAGAGTATTTGACGAATATGTGTTCATTGTGTGCAGATGTGGGACCAGTGCGACCCGCTGACTATGCAAGGAACATGCGTCGTCCTCGGCCAAGGGGCGCACCTGCCACCGCAGGGGGACCAATAATAGTAGAAGATCTTCCAGCCAGGGAGGCTGAGAGGGTATTGAGATGGGTTGAGTGTAACTTTACCACGCTCACTCGCACAGTCCCAATGGAAGAGAATGAGGACCTGCCACCATCTATGCAACCTCATGTAGTGGGGGCACCGCAAACATGGGTCCGGTTGTTTCGGCGTTTAGCCAATGCTGTGGACCAGTATAACAGGGCCCATAGGCCCTGACTTTAGCTAGACATTTTGACGTGCCACAAGCACTACTTGTATATATTTTTTGAGGTCATAAGCCCTGTGACTCATTATCGGTTATATTTTTGAGGCCCTTGTGTCCATCTATGTACTCTAGTTACTTTATGATATTATATATGGTTTTTTGGTCTTTTGTGTTTTATGGATCATGGGTGCAAAAACATATTTACATGCTTATGTCAATGTTCTTTCATATGTGTGCAAGATGCCAATCTAAAATTTGATTAGCTAGAGTATCTGTAACTTGGTTTAATCTCTTAGGAACATGAAAATATGTAATATAATCAAAGTTTTGTTCTAAGAGACGTACCCTAAGGAATTGTCGGTGTAAAGGTGGATCATGAACCCGATACACTCTGTTTAACTGAGACACAACCAGTTGAGCATCGAGATAGACTCGGAGATGAGAGATACCCAATGACAAAGCGTCACAAAGTAACTCAATAACTGCGCTATACTCGACAACATTATTTGTGGTGTCACCTAAGCATATCCCTCCGGAAGATAATAACTAGCCTTGAGGTGTAAAGATTACCCAAGCTGCGGAGGCAAGCCTCTGAGTGTGCCTACTCGCACCGTCTGCATACCCAATGAACACCTCGAAATCACTTGACATCTGCCACAGTGAGGAAAGATAATATCAACGACACGTCCATAACACTAAAATAAACTAAAAAGTAATAGTACAAAGACTATACATATGTTACAAAAAGTTACCCACAGTAACCTACCTATGAGTAATACTTCTTGAGGTAGAGCCCATTTCTAGGCTCCACTAAAGCATTCCCTTCAAAATCAATTAGACGATAAGTGCCTTTTTTTAAAACCTCTTTTATGATGAAAGGTCCGAACCATATGGGTTTGAATTTTCCTGCCCCCAGGGGGTCCTTATCTTGGTCATAGACCAGGACAAGGTCGCCTTCAAAGAAAATCCGAGGATGAACAGACCTATCATACTAACACTTGACCTTATGTTTGTGAGCCTCGCTGGCCAGGGCCGCATCATGATGCTGCTCAAGGTATACTAACCGTTCTTCAAGTGGAGAAGTTTCTGGCAATAATTGTACTACCAACTTTAGAGACGAGATCTAACATTCGACGAGAAAGACTGCCTCCATCCCGTAAACGAGTTGAAAAGGTGAGAAACCGGTTGTAGTCTTAACAGATGTTCGGTAAGCCCATAATGCTGAGTATAACATCAAATGCAAATTTGACTTGGCTAAGTTGATAGTTCGTTGTAGAATGGTCTTAAGAGTTTTGTTTATAGCTTCCACCTGCCCATTTTCTTGGGAGTAGTAGGGTGATGAATGTTCTTGCTGTAACCCAAGCTTCGATGTTAACTTGGTCATCATCTAGTTCTAAAAGTGACTTCCATGGTCAGTGACAATATCCCTCGGGACACCGAACCTTGCTATTATCTGATTGAATAAAAAGAGAGTTGCAATCTCCCCATCATATTTAAACGTTGGCATAGCTTCGACCCACTTTGCGAAGTAGTCTACAACTACGATGATATAGTGGTGCCCCCTTGCTAAAGGAAAGTTGCAAGTAGTGTAATCAATCCCCCACTTGGTGAAGGGACCAACTGTGATGATAGGAAACATGGGAGCGGGATGTGCCCTCATCTTCCAAGAGAAGATTTGGCACGGATGACGCTTCTTGACTGATTCGATACAATCTTTGATAAGTGTCAGCCAGAAGTAACCTGCTCATAGAATATTTTGGGTTGTTGCCAACCCAAACAAATGATCGCCACAAGATCTGGTATGGAAATCGTTAAGCACGATAACTTCTTCCTCATGAGTGAGACATCGACGTAGGATGCAGTCTACACCTCTCCTATACAATGTATCATCGATTATGAGATAATTCTTAACCTGATGGCGTATGCATCGACGCTCATCACGAGAAGCAGTGGTGGGGCACTTCAAAGTCTAGAGATAGATAAGTATATCTCCCTACTAGGGATCCGAAGATGTGATCAAAAACATATCTCCACGGATAAGCGATTCTTCAGGCACAGCGTCACCTGACTCAACCGAAAGTTCTGAACTAAGTTCTACGAAGACCAGTGACTTTTGGACTTTGCTGAAACGAAGTCTAAGTCAAACTCCTGGGGGATGACTATCCATCTATTGATTTTTCCACCTATTACCCATCGTGTCAACATGTACTGGAATGGATTCATGACAACAATGACAGTGGTCTTGTGAAACAGAACATAATGACGGAACCATTGAGCAGCATGAACTACTGCCAACGCAAGTTTTTCGATATGAGAATAATTGAGTTCCGGTCCTATGAGGCCTCGACTCAGGTAATAGATCACGTATTCTGAGAACAAGTCATCTTCCTGAACTAAAACCATGCCAATGGTTGACTCTGCTGTGGCCAGATATAATAAGAAATATTTTTTATAGCTAGGTGGCCAGAGCAGAGGGGCAGTTGTGAGGGCATGTTTCAATGCGTCGAAAGAGCGTTGAGCAGCATCGTCCCAGTAAAAGGGAATGTCTTTCTTTAGTAAGTGCATAAAGCCCTTGGTGATCTTGGCATAGTTGGCGATGAAGAGTCGTAAAAAGTTCGCCTTGCCTTGTAGACTCTGAAGTTGAAGGATTGTGCGTGGGGGGGGCAACTGGATTATTGCCTCAACCTTGAGAGGATCGACCATGATCCTTGTTGTTGACACTATGAAACCTAACAATCGTCCTGAAATTACGCAGAAGCTGCACTTTTTTGGATTTAGGCGAATCCGAAAGTAGCGACAACGTTCAAAGATAACTCGGAGGTGTGTGGGATGATTCGTTCTCTTGCGAGATCGCGATGCTAAATCATCTAAATAGGCCTCAACTATATGCTTGAGGTCATGGAACGCAAAAGACATGGCCCGTTGAAAGGTGGATCCAACATTTTTGAGACCAAAAGGCATCTTACGATATGCAAATGTACCCCATGGACAGATGAATGTCGTTTTGTGTTGGTCCTCGGGTTTGATTTGGATTTGATTATATCCTGAAAAATCATCCATGAAAGAAAAGGCTTCGCAACCCGCACATTCATCAATGATCTAGTCGATGAAAGGTGTGGGAAAATTATATTTGGGACAGGCCTTGTTCAAATCAAGGAAGTCGGTACATACACGAATCGTGCCTTGTTTTTTATTGACCGGCATGGGGTTTGACACCCATTGGGTCAAATGGATAGGATAGATAAACCCGGATTTTAGCAATTTCTCAACCTCAACCTTAATTGATGCTGCTTTCTTAGGATTAACTGGACGAAGCTTTTGTCGAACCGGCTTGGCATCATGATACGTTTTGATTTCATGTTCAACGATTTTTGGATCGATACCTGGCATTTCCTCATAAGACCAGGAAAAAATGTCATAGAATTCTTTAAAAAGATTTGTGTAGATTTGAATCTCTTTGGGGGAGAAGTCCGCTTTGACGAAGACATTCTCCATGATGCCAAGGTTTCGAGAGATATTGATCGGTAAGGTTTCAACAATAGTTTCCATATTACCCTCAGCATAAACCTCATGTGTAGGTAAGGGATTAATAGGACAAGAGCGATCTCCTGTCATAGTCACGGTGAATTCTCCCACTTCAATTTGGATTAACTCTGGGAGGAAGTATGATCTATGATGAAGATCTTCCCAGGGTTTATCCGGACTAGTCATTGCTTCAATTATTGCTTCATCAGAGGGAAAGACTAAGTCTAATGAATCGGTGTGAGTGAGAGAACCCTGAGCCCAAATAGGCTCTAGTAGTGAATCGAACTCCTGTGCATGAGATGGATCAATGTTGGTTGAAGTTTGTTGGAATAAAGAGTACGCTACTTCAGCTGCAGACAAGGGCATGGACATGCCCGGGTGCCCTATCCCATCCATCGTGGCCGGTGGGGAAGGAAGTATCCACGGATCGTCGAAGTAAGTCATGCGGAACGACGAAACTTGAAAAATCTTAACCTTATGGTGATTGGATATAAATTTGATATCACCTTGAATGGGCGGGTAATCGAAGGTACCCATCAAACATGGGCACAAACCAACCCCTACATTGACAACACCTGGTTGAGGATTATCAATCATCGAGACCGTGGATGCCCCGAATGCAGGGCCAGGTCTAGAGAAATACAATTGATCGATGGTCACTATCCGGCCCTCGTGTGGAAACAACAAGACCCGAAAAACTGTAGCAACCACAACTTGCATGGAATAATTCCAACTCCTTCCTAACAAGAGGTTATAATCAAGGGGAGCATCGACTACCTCTACTTTGACACACATGGTCTTCCCTCCTAACTGTAAGGGGAAAGAAGGAACGATGCCATGTGGTTGGAATGAATGACTGTCGAAAGCAGTGAGGAGAGTAGGTGACAGAGACAAGATGGGCTAGCCAATAGATTTCCAACATGCCAACGACATAACGCATGTCAAGGCACCCTCATCAACCACTGTGCGGAAAATATTCTTAGTAAAATTTTTCATGGCATAATCCACTACTATCTGAAACACTACGTGGTAAGGCAGACGAGGTTTTAAGTCAGTTGTATCCAACATAATTTTACCCAGATTACAAGTCTCGGTAGATCCTAAAGTGGTTAACAAGGCCTTCCTCTGGGAAGGGTAGCTTTGGAGGACCTCCAAAGCGGACATCGCACAAGGGGTTTGTGATAAATCTTCCACCACAGAGTAGTTCTGGGCAGCCCTTGCATTTGGGTTATGAGAAGATTTTTTGAATGCGCCTTTGGGAATGTGTGTCATTGTTTCGCCCAACATTTTCTCAATCTGTAGAGGAAGAAATGGGAGTTTAGCTTCTTTACCCTTCTCAGAAGTTCTTGGTTTGCTATAGTCATGCGCTCTAGTCGATATAAAAGCATCACCCCTAACCATATATACGTTCATGGATGCGGGGTTGTTCACAAGCGGATAGGGTTCTTGGTTGCCCCCTTCTGTGCTTACATAGGCTTGGGTTAGATTTTGCCCATGTTGAAATGGATTGGTCAACACAACAGGTTGTTGCTGCATCACAAAATTTTGGGCTTCTGCAAGCCGAGGACATAAATGGGTCGGGTGGTCTTCCGCGCACAAGTTGCATGGATACCTCGCCTTCTGTTTCTCAATGTTGTCCTCGCCAACATTATCGGTAGGTTTTTTATCCCCTTTACCCTTCTTTCATTGTTTTTTCTTTCCTTCAAGCTGTTGGGTGGCCTTTGGGTTAGTCGATTGCACTATGTGTACCTCCGACATTTTGGTAGGGGGAGCAGCCAAAGTAGTAGTTTGGCTAGCCGCTGTGTGTTGTATAGATAACTGTTGCAATTGCTTCGTCAATTTCTCATCGAGCTTTGTTTGTGCTGAACCAACAATACCATCGGCACGTGGTCCAACTCTCTGTCTAGTTTTATCAAGGATTGAGCGTGGCGCATCTGGAAATATGTTGTATAATAAAATGGAATAAGAATAGATGAGCTCAAATTGTTGAGCTCTCATGATGGCGTCTTCTTCGGAGAATACTCCTGACGTGGCGATGTCTTTGGATAACTGCGGGACAAAAGACTTAAGGAACCACTCAAGCAGGAATGTTGGTGGGACTGGCACCTTAATTAGACTCTTCCGGCATCTCCATTCTCGAATGTGATCAGAGATATGGTTTGCTATTGTCTATTCGAAATTTGCCAATAGGTTTGTGCCAGCGTTGTATCTCACAGGTAACTGGAAATGGTTTAGGAAAGCCATCGCTAGTTCACTGAAGGAAGAGTATCTTGAGCGATCGAGCTCAATGTACCATTTCGCGGCACTCCCAATGAGAGTACGTTGAAACAATCACAACTGCACGGAGTTGTCTTTCAACGAGTTAGATGAGCACCAAAGATGAAAGGTAGTCACATGATCTCTTGGATCTTCATTAGGCTTGGCTTCAAACTTTGGAATGTACGAAGGAAACTTCGTCAGCATAGGAGGCCAACGCGGATCATGACAAATAGGGTCATTCAACAACCTTGTCAAATCTGGCAAGTGCAAAGTCACCAGGAAGGATAGTTTGGGTTGTTGGTGATAACCTGAGAAAAAGGGGCCTGGATTTTGACTGGCACCAGGTTGCCAGGAAAAGTTCAGCTGCTGGCCCAGATTTTGGTAGAAACCATGGCCCTGGCCAGCGTATGGATTTTTCATATGTGGAGACATCATCGACTGATTTCCCAAATAGGACATAGATGGTTGGGCATGCATTATATTCGAAGGACTCTGGGAAGGGTTGCCCCATGTTGGTCTCATGGGGATAGGCATAGTAGTTTGTCCGGGGTTCCATTGATTGTGGAAAGAATTACCCTAGATCGGCATTCCGAACGAGGGAACGGATCCCTGCCAATAATTCCAAGGCCCTGATGCGGAAGAAGTTCCTAGGTTTGCCTCCTGTGTAGGAATAGTACCCATCACAGGAATAGATTGTCCAAAACTTGGATTGTCCCCAGTCGGGAAGGCGGCTAATGAGAAGGTGTTGTTACCAAACATTCAGGCCAAATAAAATGGTGTCGAACCTACCGACATATTATGTGAAGGTGGTCCTTGACTCCTCGCTCCAAATAAACTATGGTATGTAGGTTGCCCGACGGATTGCTGATGCGAGCCATCAAGTGAAGGGAACGAAGGAGGGATATGACCTCCTCCGTAAGGGAAAGCGTTAAAAGGAGCAGGAGTTCCCCCCATGTGACCTTGCAGAGGAGCGCTAGAGATCCCTGC
The DNA here is from genome assembly GCA_010110895.2 of Picea sitchensis. Classification (NCBI taxonomy): domain Eukaryota; kingdom Viridiplantae; phylum Streptophyta; class Pinopsida; order Pinales; family Pinaceae; genus Picea; species Picea sitchensis. The sequence goes on along the minus strand of SNQJ01S0024519.1, from coordinate 72,901 downwards.
CCCCAGACCTAAAGTCTGTAAAGTGGAGTAGGAAAGTACAAGACTTGTACCCGAACTAGGCATCCCGTATGAGAATGGAGGGCCTGTTGCACTTGGTGTGAAAGGGGTTATGGCCTCCGCTAAAGAAGGGATTGGACCACTGTGTGATGTAGAGGCGGTCGAGACCATGGTGGATCAGAATGGTGACGATGGGTTAGGAGGTGAAAACTCTCCTATGGTGATAACCATAGTGGGAATTGAAGAATTCCTAGAAGGAGTAACAACATTTGTTTCCATTGTTGTGTGCAACACTGTCTGGAATTCGTAAAATTGAACTGGTACGATGAAAGGTGCCAAGAAATCAGTGGTTGAGGTTTTAACCGGGCCAAGAGAATTTGCTTCAAGGTCCAAAATGGTCGATTCCTCTGGATGTTGGTTGGGCACAATTGCTTGTAACCCAGTCGCTTCAAGAGACCCTTGTTGGTCTAGCTTTCGCCTTAATGGTGGTGAGGGTGGGTCCAATGTAACCGACGGAAGGCCAAGAAGCCTTTGTGACCGATGGATCTCGTGATCCTCCACTGTGTGAGAAGATCAAAGACACTCTAGGGTAGTCTAAACATTCAAAAGTAACACACACTAAAAAAGTCCCTAGAAGATAAGACAGGAAAACACTAAATTAATTGGAAGAACAGTTACAACAACCAACACTAAAGAAACTTACCGGTGCAAGTGCAACTCGAACACGGAAGCACCCTCCGGGTATACTTTGTAAAGAATGGCCCGATGTCTGTCCTAGGTACCACGTTATACCCCCGCAATCACCTGTGTATGTCCCTAAAAAAGATAGGCAACTAGGTTTCCAGCACGCGAACAATCGCTAGGCGGGTACAATCGAAAGTCAGGTAGACCACAATGAGCAGGGTATCGAGCCCGAAACCTATCAAGGGTATCGAAATCAAGTGGTCCGGAAGAAAACTGAGGACCTCGAACAGATTCGAGACCCACGAAGCCCCGTGGCAAATGCAATCGACAGAATCCCAAAACAAGCCCTCTATATGTGTTCTCCACTATGATTGGTCCAACTTTGGAGGGGTTATCTCCGCTAAATTTCCGCACGTGACCTCATTTTTATCCCCTGTGTTAGAGGGGGGTCTCAGATAACTTTCATGATACTGGACTTAGACACTCCCTAACTCAGACTCTAATGTTTGATTTTAAATGGCCTTGAAGAGTTTCCTCTCCAACCTAATCCAAGGCCCTAATCCTGAACTAGTTGGTTAACCCTACAAACATAAAAGCCTAATAAATTTTAGATTTAGCATTAATTTTATGGATTTGTCTTATGTCAAGGGGTGTGAAAGTGAAACCGATGATGTGTAAAAGATGAAAGCAATAATGAATAAAAAAGCTAGAAACAAAAAACTTTTACTTAATGCAAAATTTCAACAACTTTTCAAAATATATATATTTTTAATTTTCTAAGATTTTGGACAGCAAACTCAAAAGAAATTTCACTTGACTACAAGCTACTTATGATGTAAGTAAACTGCAAAAACTTATGAAATAAACGACTTTTCCCTGGCTAATAATCTAGAAACACACTCTTCAACCAAACAAGAAAATGAAAAGAGATTTTTTTATTTATTTAAATGATGATAAAGCAAAAAGGAAAAATACCAACAAGCAAAAACTAAGAAAAACAATTCGAGCCTAATCACAGATCTCAAAGAATCACTTCAAGAAATCACACACTAGCAACTTAAAAAATGACTCTCACACTTGTCTAAAAACCCTAAAAAATTCTTTTTTATGACAACTTTTAAATGAGAAAAAGCAAGCTAAGGGTAAGATTAATCCTAAGCTACTGACTGCTAAGACAGCGATTCAAATACCCGAGAGGTATAATTCTCATCAAGGGAAAGGATGACTGCCTTACCCTCAACAAAAACTATCATGCACAAGCACGCTACTGATAATCCAACAACAAGCATGTGAACGTGAGTTGTATAGAGACAGAGGGTGTGTACACGCGGGATGACCTTGTATAGGCCGCGTGTATCTCTAAACTCTGAGAAAAAATAAAAATAGACAGCCCAAACCAGGAAGAGACCAATGATATTGATAACCAGGATCCCTTAAAGGCTTGGACACTCTTTTTAACAGAAAAAACAAACAATGTAAGGAAGAATTTGTAAAACAAACCAATCTAAGACAAGACTGCAAACAACCAAGACTTAGAAATAATCCCAGAAAACCCCTGAGAATGTCTGATTCTAACAGGGAAGAGGATGACTGCCTCAAAAATTCTCTGGACTCTACACGCTACTGCTACTTCTTCAACTAGCATTCACACGCGGGTTGTAAGAGAGTAGGGCGTGGGTACATGCATGCAGACCTTATGCAGGCCGCGTGTACCTCTGTGGGTCTCGAAAAAACACATTCAAGCAAATAACAAAGACAGTTGGTATGGGAAACCAGACTCTCTGCTAGCTTAGACTTTACAGAAACTAAAAAAAAACAAGCAAGAAAAACCAGTCTTTTTCTAAAAACTACCCAAAAAATAAAATTCCAGGAACCCTAGAGATCTCCCCAGTATGGTCGCCAATTCTGTTGTGAGGGAAATGTCCTTACGGAATAGCAAGTAGGGTTATACTTTGCATGTAGATATGACCTAGATAAAATCTACTTTCTACCTTCGTCCCCAGACTTAAATCCCGTTTCTTTTCAGCAAATACATGGCCAGATCAACCTACCTTGTTCCAGGCATTCAATGTCAATCCCTTGTCGCACTTGATCACTTGTTTGCAATTCTCCTTTCCAATGCTGACCTGCATACAAGACAAACAACAACTACACATGCATCTTACCTATAGACTAACGGGTTAGAGATTCAAACATGTACTTAACAAATTATGAATAAATCATGAATTAGGATGGGAAAAGCATTTTCTTTATTACTTTGAATGAATCAACTTACAAAAAATTGATACCGGCCACCGCTCCCCGAACTTGATCCTGGGCTCCTCTTCAACTATCCTCCAACTTCTTTGCTTTGTATCTCTTCTGGCACAAGGATGGCTAAAGGGTTGGGACAATGGGAATATGCAAATGGGCAGAGTTTCTTTGCTATATTTTTCCTCCTCCAAATGGGATCCCTACCCCTTCTTTTATAGGCTAGAAGGAGCTAGGCATTTGGATGAACCCTCGGCCATGCATGTCCGGGAGTTTCAGTTAACTCACCCAAAGCTATGTGTTCCATCAACAACTTTCCTTTTTTCGTGCTTTTGTCGGTCCACACGAGCTATTTTAGGTCAGCCAACGTGTACACATGTGCAGTAATGGAGTAGGGCGCGTGGGCCCTTATAAAAGAGGTTTTTTAAAGAGTTTCTCAGCAGTTCTTTGGCAAAGAAGGGATATGAGATGGCCTGATGCCAGGTAAGCATGTATGGTGCAATTTAGGGTTATAACAAGTAGATACCACAATCGTTGGAGCATAAGTAATAGGATCCTCAGACAATCCAATTATCCAATTGGGGAATAAACATTATGTTAGAAGGAACTCCATTGCAAAAGAGGAAATGTGGGATTTCACGCCTTCCACGAATAAAGATCGAATTGCATATACAATCTTCGGTCAACCTTTTAACAGAACTGAGAGGGAAAGAGAAATGGAGAGAAGAGAGGGAGAAGAACCTCATAATGAGCATGGGGAGGAAGAACAAGCAAAAAATGAACCGAGACCATAACCTACCTTTGGATTCCCAATCTTCGATCTAGGTCAAAATATCAATATGAAAAGTATTCCACCCTCTGCACTACCGACCTTTTATGGGAAAAGTAGTGAAGATACAAATGTCTTCATTTTTGAGTTTGATATCCTCTGCAGAAGCTACAACTATCTTCAGGATGCACATAAGTTGAAGTTTTTTCCTGCAACTCTAAAGGATTCTACATTACGATGGTTTATGGGTTTAGGAGAGTACATTATTAGATCTTGGGAGGATATGAAAGTAGCATTTTTAAAGAAATACCAAGACTACTGTAGACCCAAGGATTCTCAAAACGATATTTTCAAAATGCAACAACATGATGAAGAGAGTCTTGAGGATTTCCTGGAAAGGTTTATATATATTCTCCAAAAATCCAAATATAGTGGTCTCCAAGATGAAGCCATCAAAACTCTTTTCTTAAAAGGCATTTTGGAAGAATATATAGATACTCTTAATCTAATGGCTTCAGGGGACATCTACTAGAAAACCTTCGAAGAATTTGGTGAGTTATGTAGAACCTATTTGAGAAGTAAAGGGAAAACAATAAAGAGTGTGAGAGAACCTTTTAATAGAAACACTAAAGCCACTACCTCTAGAAAAGTTACTAGGAGTGAATTAGGAAATCTTCTGGAAAATTTCAAAACTGATATCCTTAGTACCATTGTCTCTCAGTTAGACACTCTTAAAATTAAGAAAAAGCAGGAAGATGAAGACCTTGTATTAGGCATATATTGTCCTAAATGTAGGAAAAGACATCCTCGGCGGGAATGTCCTTTGGATAATATTTCTATATGTGGAATTTGTACTGATAACCATGCAACAGAGGATTGCCCATCATTACCTGGGTTACAAGCTATATACAAGGGAGGGGAGGCTCCATAATCGTCATATCCACCTAGGAGGCCATGGAAACCTAGGAATCAAAACATGTATCAGGATCCAACCCCACAAATTTCCAGTTATTACCCCCTTTTTCAACAACAACAACAACCTCTGCAACAACAATGGAATTGGCCAAATTGGCCACCGCAGAATGTATCTACTCCACAACCTTGGGATTGGCGAGGGCATAATTATGGAAGTAATCAACAACCTACAGTACCGATGCCTCCAAACCCAAATACTCAGTACCCTCCCAATATGCAACAACTATTTCCTAGATTTATTCCACCACCACTACCACCAATTCCACAAAATTCAAAACAATTTTGCACTCACAACCCTCCTCAACCTACCATATTACCCGCTCAACCCATTCCAAATCCTAATAATAGACCATCTCAGCCTCTCAATAATGTTGATTTTCAAAAATTTCCAGCTTACACCATTGCTCCCATTCCCATACAAGAAATTCAGTTGAGATCTGGGAAGGTGTTAAATAAAATTCCACCAATAAGAAGGACATCTCCTACCATTATTATTCAAGAAGAAGAGGAGGAAAATCCTGATGAATTACCAAATGAAGAAACCTTGGAAGATGTCATTATTCTGAAAAGTCAATCATCTAATCCTCAACAAACTATACAAACTCAGATTCCTCGAACATCTCCTTTTACTGAGAGGTTGATTATTGAAAAACCAATTGTTCGACCTGAGTTTGATATCATGAATGAGTTGAGAAATGTTTGTGTTAAGATTCCACTGCTACAAGCAATAAGGGATGTTCCGATCTATGTGAAAACCATCAGGGAACTTTTCATTAAGAAACCTGGTCGGAAACAAAAAGATCCCCCTACTATACTTCTCGTGGGACAGTTATCAGATTATATCTCTAAATCACCTAAAATTGTGAAGTATGCCAACCCAGGAAATCCAATAGTAACTGTATCTATCAATAATATTTCCATTGGTAATACTTTAGTGGATTTGGGTGTAGCTATTAACATAATGACCATCAATATTGTTGAGTGGTTACATTTGAGCCATCTCCTTCGCCCTACTCCCACAGTTCTCGAACTTGCTGATAGAACAACTGTCAAACCTGTTGGGATTTTAGATGACATCCTGGTCACATTATCTTCATGGGAATATCCTGTGGACTTCATGATTATTCAATCGAAGGATCCCATGAAAGGTCATCCAATTATTTTGGGAAGACCTTGGTTGGCTACAACTAATGCTTTCATAGGGTGTCGTGGAGGAGATATGTTTATTTCAAATGGAGTTTCCTCACAAAATCTCACTTTATATCCACCAACTCAACCAATTTCTAAAGACTTACGATGGTTAACATGTCCCTATAATGAGGATGATTTGGAAGAACCCTTGTTTTCCGTTGATGAGTTTCGGGCTCTTTAAGAACCAATAGAAGATAATATCTTGAGCCAGTTTCTGTCAGTAACAGAAAATGTGGAATTTCCACAAACATATTCTCAATACGATCAAATTTTTAACGAGGAATTCCAGGAACAGAGTGAGTCATTTAATTCATTCTCATCATCTATGGTTTTTACCATTGATGAAAATTTAGGGTCATCCACTATTCCAATCGAGATTGGTCCAAGGAAAATCTTGTATATTAATTTTGGATTAAGTCCAAATCAACAGAAGCAATTAACGAAAGTTTTAAAAGAATAATCAGGGGAATTCACATGGGAGTATACTGATATGAGAGGAGTGCACCCTGATACTTGTATTCACCATATCTATACTCAATCTGAAATAAGACCAGTAAGACAACCGCAAAGACGAATGAATCCCATCCTAAAGGACTTTGTAAAGGAAGAATTACAGAAATTACTAAATGTGGGATTCATCTATCCAATTTTTTTATAGTAAATGGGTGTCACCTCTTGTGGTGGTGCCTAAGAAAGTAACAGGGAAATGGAGGATGTGTGTGGACTTCAGGGAACTCAATAAGGCAACCTTGAAGGATTGTTTCCCTTTACCTTTCATAGATCAAGTCTTAGATACTTTGTCAGGAAAGAAATACTTTTCTTTTCTGGATGGATATAGTGGGTATAATCAGATCCAAATTGCTCTGGAAGACCAGGATAAGACAACTTTCACATGTGCATGGGGTACCTATGCTTATAGGGTGCTACCATTCGGATTATGTAATGCTCCTGCCACATTTCAAAGAGCATTCCTGGGAATTTTTGTTGATTTGATCCACGATTGTGTGGAAGTCTATATGGATGATTTTACTGTGTATGGAAACACCTTTGAAGAAGCCTTGAACAACTTGGAAAAAGTTTTAATTCATTTTCAAGAAACAAACTTGGCCCTCAGTCAAGAGAAGTGTAGAATGCTATTAACTGAAGGGATAGTCTTAGGTCACCATTTATCCTCAGAAGGAATCAAAGTAGACCCAGCCAAAATTGATGTTATTGTCAACCTTTCACCACCAAAAACTGAAAAGGAGGTGAGGAGTTTTTTGGGCCATGCTAGGTATTATCGTCGATTTGTTGAGAATTTTACAAAGATAGCAGGTCCTATGTTCAAATTACTGACAAAAGATGTATAATTTTGTTGGGATGATAATTGTCAAATTGCTTTCGAGACTTTAAAAGAAAAATTGTCCACGGCACCAATCTTAAGAGGACCAAATTGGTCTCTTCCTTTCCATATTTCCACGGATGCCTTAGACACTGCCTTAGGAGGAGTACTCGGACAAAAAGAAAACCAACAAAATTATGCCATCTACTTTACTAGCAAGAACTTAACTCCTCCCGAATTAAATTATACTGTGACAGAGAAGGAATTTTTGGCTGTCGTTCATGCCATCAATAAGTTTCGACATTACATCACTGGGTATGAAGTTTTTGTACATACCGACCATTCTGTTATTACATTTATGATGAACAAACCAGTTACTACCAAAAGGATTACACGATGGATTTTGTTACTTCAAGAATTTAACATCACTATAGTTGATCGGCCAGGAAAAGAAAATTTAGTTGCGGATTTTCTTTCTCGGATTCCTCAAGATAGTAATGACATTCTAGTGAATGATAATTTCCCTGACGAACATTTATTTGCAGTAGTTGTTAAGACCCCATGGTTTGCAGACACACCAAACTATTTAGCTATAGGGAGATTGCCAGCTCATTTGTCATCACCACAAAAGAGAAGGATTGTGCAACAAAGTGCTTATTACTCCTGGGTAGGCAGTGATCTTTTCTGTACAAGTCTTGATATGATCATTAGGAGATGTGTTCAGGACGATGAGATTCCCGATATCCTTTAGGCCTGTCATGACGGGCCATGTGGAGGACACTTCTCTGATAAGAGAACAACATATAAAGTCTTACAATCAAGATATTATTGGCCGACACTATTTAAGGATGCAACAAAATATGTAAGAAGTTGTGATAGTTATCAAAGGATGGGGAGACGTACCGTAGCAGATGAGATGCCCTTACGACCTCAGGTTGTGATTGAACCATTTGACAAATGGGCACTTGATTTTGTAGGACCAATTTCCCCAATGTCTAGAAATAAGAAGTACATCTTGGTTTGTACAGATTTTGTGACCAAGTGGGTAGAGGCAAAATCCTTATATCAAGCAACTGAGAAATCAGTGGTCAACTTTATTTATGAAGATATATTTACCCGCTTCGGTGTTCCACGAGAAATTGTTACTGACCAAGGTGCTCAATTCACCTCTAAACTAATGAAGGAACTCACAAATAAATATGGGATAAAACACTATAAGTCTTCCCCATACCATCCGCAAGCCAACGGGCAAGTGGAAGCTATTCTGACCAATGTTGGGTATGTGTTATATTATTTGCACGAGTAGTAGTGTCTGAGCATCTGCGCCAGGGGGATTAGAGGGGGGGCCTAGTGGCCCCCCCTCGGGGGGTGTAGGGGGGCGGAGCCCCCCGCCCGGGGGTTTTGGGGCAACGCCCCCGAATTTTTTTTTTTCGGGACGACATATTTCCGGGACCACATGATATTAGGTGGTTTTTAGACACATGGGTTTTTGCCAATGGTTTTCTATTTCCGGTTAAGGAATTAGGGTTTTTGACTAATCCAAGTCATTGGGTTAGGGTTTTGGATGCCGCTGGCTCCTATATGTATATTGTATTGTAAACAATGTAACACAATGTATGAATATAATATATGTT
>SNQJ01S0024519.1:41433-61234 GCA_010110895.2 Picea sitchensis | reverse complement strand
GACAGTGGTCCGGAGTTCCTTTTGCTTTCTGGAACTTCTCGTCTGTAGCGGGGAAAGATTCGTGCCAATGCCCCTCGACCATGCTATAGGTTTTTCAGTTTTATCCAGCCCCCGGGAGGATGGACAAGCAGCCTCTACATTTGGAATTATGAGCTCTTTGCCCCTGTAGATGTCTAGATGTGACTCAAGTTCCTGTAAGTGGGGAGGGGTGGTCGTAATGGCCAGCAATTCTATAAGGTTAGGGTCCACATCTTCCGACTGTCCAATGCCTGGGGGATCCAAGGGAGGAGCATCTGGATCAATAATCGAGTGTGCAGAGTATGGCTGTTTGTTCGAAGGTATGGTCTGAGGTTGGTCAGCCGAGGTCTGAGGTAAGCTATCAGGAGCTTGGTGAGGCGGTTCTTTCCCAGAGGAGGACAGGTCTGTAACTCTGTTGATCCAAGTAAAATTATGAAAGGTGTCTTTTTCTGTTTCAGTCAAAGTAGAATAAAGGGAGAGGCAGTTCTGGATAACTTTGCGGAGAGATGGATCAGTTTGTCCTATAGTTGTGCAAGAGACAGGTATGGGGGGCACTTCGAAAAAATCGAGGGAGGGATCCGGGTCCATATAATCTATAGGGTTGAGGAGGAGGTCTCTTTCTTCAGAATGGATAAGTGAGGTCTTACCAGGGCAGGAGCGGCGAAGGTGTCCCGTTTCCCGACAGATGTTAAAGCGAAAAGGAATCCCAAGGTAATCCAGGGGCTGTTGAAGCTTTCGACCTCTCCAAGAAATCTCTAAAGTTTCCGGTAACCCTGTAGAAGTATCCAATTCGACCAGGACTTTCCCCACTTTTCTCAAGGGGCTGTCCATGGATCTAGGATCAATAGAAATGAACTTCCCGAGAGCGTTTCCAATCGCTTTGAAAGCCTCTTCATTCCAAAGGTGAAGGGGAAGTCTCGGAAGTAAAACCCATAAGTGTCTCAGCTGGAAAAATTCTGTTTCCGGGTTAAACGCCAACCTCCAGCGCTTTAGCATGAGACTACTGCCATCATAGACCCAGAAGGAAGAGAGAAGTAGAGTAGCGTCTTCTGGATTCCTATAGTGAAATCCAAGCCACCCCCCCTTAAGAAATATAGATTCAGGAGCATATCCTAAGAGTGGCACCCAGTGTGTGCTTATCCAGTCCTCCAGCTTCTGGGAGCATAAACTCTTGTAGGAAATTCGGCCCACCAGGGAGCAAGTGGCCATTTTGCAAAGGTTTTCAAACCCAACACCATCCCCCAGCACAAGACGGGTGATCTTCTTTTTTGCCTTCCAAACCCTACGACCTGGGGTAGCTTTATGATCTGGGTGAAAGGTTTGGGAAGAGCCTTTGACAGTGGGATGAGCTGGTAAGGTACAGGACGGAGTATTAAGTAATCCAGAAGAGGGAAAAGCACTGTTCCGGACATCGGTTGTTGGGGTGAAAGATACATTTGGAGGGGGAAGCTTTGGAGGAAAGGGCGGGAGTCTGTCTGCAAGAGAGTCCACTTTATCAAAAAAGCCTTCCCGTTCCCAGATGAAATCATCAGTTGGATGCATCAGCTGATTGGTCAGTGCATCCATATGGTCAATCTGTGTGGTCCACCTCCTCTCCACTAGGTTGTGGGACTGCGCAAGTGCAGACCAATGTTTGGGCTGTTGAGTACCAGACAGAAGAATTGGAAAGAAGGCAAAAGTCGATACAAGGGCTCAAAAAAGTGACCAGCGTATGCGGGCCTGCACTCTCAAGGTAGGTTCACGAGAAAGGATCTAGTCAGGCAGAAAGGTCAATAGAAAGTGAGGGCATCAGATGGCCGACAGGAGTAGAGGGAATCCGGAGCCAGACCCGTGGCTGCTGGGAGAGTAGGGTGAATGTCAAATGGTACTCTGGGCAGTCGGCAGCTAAAAAAGTCTAAAGAAAGATCAAAGTGGCCGACAGGAAGTTGGGAAGAACAGGGCCAGGCCAGAGACTGTGGGGTTTGTAAGCTAGAGGACAAAAGAAACTCTATCCAAGGCGACAGATTAAAATAAGATTAAAGAAACGTTCAAAGAAGCTATCCATCGATAGATGGTCAAAAACCCACTTACTATATGGAAGGAGAAGACGAATCAGGCAGTAAATGTAGCGCAGTGGAACGGTCAGGAGCACAGATAGGTAGACGAAACAGGCAGATAAAGGAATGCAGCGAAACGGTTAGGAGCACAGTTAAGTAGATCAATGCGAGGCCGCCAGCTCCGAATCATGGGTAACCATTAAGTTGCGGTGATACCAAGGATCCTGACTTATGCGATGAGCTGTGTTCGTGGAGTCATCTGTGGTCTCCTCCCTTTTACGAACAAGAAGGTCGAAGGGGCTTTTTCTCTAGTTTTTCCGTGCAGCAATGGCCTCCCACGATCATTCTTTCTTCTGAATTCTTCATCATCAATTTTGTACCTTGAGACGCTCCACTTATGATGAATCCTCATAAACATTATCTATCCCATGATTTTATATAAACTTTGCCATGATTGAGATCGTATCTTTGCAACCACCTTATCTCTGCATGATTTCGGTAATGTACTTTCTGGTCCTTCGGGATGGTTAATTAATGATGAAAACGTTTGATCAACCATACATAATGATGTCTGTGGATGTTTTACCTCTTTTTAGACGGTGTTTAACCCTGTCGCGCATAATGTTTCTGCCCTTATCCATTCTCAGCCCGACCTGCATAATTTGTTGTCTTACCTTCACCTTTGTACCCGTAAACATGGTAGCTAGTCGACATGAACCAGATAGTCTGGCCGAGATTGCTTCCTCGGCGGAATTTCGAGATACCAAGCACATTTTTGAAGCCGCAGAATGGATGCTCTTTCTGAAGAAATTTGATGGATATGATACGGAGATTGCTCTGCAATTTTCTAAGACCTTCGACGGGCATCACACCATTATCAAAGGCCTCGAATTGGTAATTATAGAGAGTCTTATCAGTCGGGCAGTGGGTTTGCCACGCACAGGAGAAAGATGGTGTAAAGGCAAACCAGTTGCGAAGGATATTTTTAATCAGTTGTTGATTCCTGAATTCAAGGATGCTTACTGGTCAAGAGGCATTCCTAAAACCTGGTTGTCGGTCTTATGGGGTAAGGTTCTGTATATTTTGCAAAAAATTGTCACCTATGAAGGACATTTTGATACTTTATATATATATCATGCTAAGTTGTTACTACATCTGGAAGGAACTACCCCTATAAACATTATGTATTATCTGCTCAAAACCTTGGGAAAAATGGCGACCCAGGTTCATAAGAGTACAACTAACCTTAAGGGTAGTTTGTCTCACCACGGGTTAATTAAAATTCTTGTTTCATTTGCTTTAGAAGCCAAAGATTTAACCTGGGAAGGGTGTCTTCAAGGGAATTTTAAACCTGGTAAATCTAAAAAGTCGGGGTCAAAGACGAAAGTCAGTAAGGCTACAATTTTATCTAATAGACAAACTCAGCTTCAGTCTGCCTCTAAATTACCCGAATCCCCTACATCTGTTAATTTCGAAAGACATGGAACAAAGAAAAAGCATGATATTACTGAACCAGAAACACCCTCTGAAAGTAAAAAAGTGGTCGAGAGTGCTATTCTCCCCTGATACCTCTGAAGCTTCAGTACCCGATAATGAAAATACAAAGGAAGAAGAAGACAAGTGTATGGAGAAGCCAAATCCAGGTAAGGAAAAGATGGAGTATATTGAGTCAGAACCAGTTACAGACAAACCGCCTAGCCCTTTTTGTTTTGAGCTGAGATTGAATGAAGACCTCGACTCTGACAGAGTCGAGGACTTCATTGTTAAACCAAGAATCAAAGAAAAGTATTTAGCTAACCCTTCTCATTCAAATCCTATGACCAGAAGTAAAATTGCTAACCTGGAGGAAGCTCCTACAGTAAGAACAGATTTCTAGCCAAGTCCAACTTGGAGCATGTCACGATTATTAAAAGAAGTTCACCGACGGGCAGAAGGTGTTGAAGACTTTGGGAAAATTCCGTAGGAGGAAGAAATTGTTCCAAAACAAGATGTTTGGGACCTCGTTGGTAACCCTGCAACTGATGTTCTTGACTTTCAACATCCTGTAAATAGTGAAGACCTTGTTGAAGACCTTGTTAACTCTATTTTGAATGTTGTTCAAGGTTTTGTTGAAAATGAAATTGAAGATTGTAAGAAAACAGAAGAATCCCTTGAGGTACATGAATCAATGTTTACACCAATGCAAGAGAATGTTGATGGAAATTCAGAAGGTTTTTCTCCTACAGATTTGATGAACCCTCCAGATGTTGATTCTCAAAGTGGCAAAGGATGTATTTCCCTTGGCAGACTGGTAAGAAGAAATGTGTGCCTAAAGGAAAAACTTCAAGAATATGACGTTCTTAATAGGCATATAAAAACAAAGAATGACTTGAGAATAATCCAAAACACCCATCTGAGAGCTAAGGTAGAGCGGCTAAAAGGAAGGCAGACATAGTTTATTAAGCAGATGCAGAAGATTAAGAAGATTGCTCATCAGAGACAAGCACAGATCAGAAGATTAAAGAAGCAAGTTAGACAGTTGAAGATACAAACAGTTCCTGGTTTCCAAGTTCTCATTAATTCCCCTATTCCTAGTCCTATTGCATGAGGACATGCAAGTACTTCATCCTGGGGGAAATGTTGGGCCATGAATATGACCTCTATTTTTCATATCTTTGACTTGTTTTTCACCTGTTCTGCACCAGTTACCAGCATCTTATATCTCCTTTTGACAAATATCTATCTATTTTTCTACATTTCTAGCCTATATCCTTTTGCCCTGCCTAACCATGTTTCTAAGGTAAAAGTTCATCTTTTAATACATTTTGCAAATGTTTTAATCATTTGAATGTTAATTAAAAGAATGCATACTATGATTAATGGACTAATGCAATATTGGGATGCAACTCTTTTGACTACTCTATTGCAGATTAACACATGTTGACGCGGCCTCCTTTTTGCTCGTGAAGCTTCATAAGATTTGATGTCACTTCAACATACAAGATGGACTCCTATTCAAAGAAGAACGTATGCAGAGACGCATTAACTGGAAGTTGTTATTAGAGGCGAATCTCATGACACTTTGTGTCATGAGATCGCCCATTCAAGTTTATTATGTAATTAATATTCTATGTAATGCATGACTTTTCCATTTTTAGCGTTGGTAGTTAGCTTAGATGGAGGATCGTCGATCCAAAACAATGATTAAAAACATTATAAAACGATGGGTCTGCCCCAGTATGAGAGAAACGATTGATTTTGATAAACTCGACTGAGACTTTTTGCTGAATAGAATGATGTTGGTTTTCTCTCTAAATTGATGTCTGGTTAAGGTTGAACACGTGGATTAGTCGTTTCTACAATAGTTGTTGAATGGATATGGTAGCGTAGATCATTCTTTTTTGAAACGTTAACATGGATCTCTGTCTCTGTGGGAGGGCCCACCATCAGAAGTAGATGATCTCTCCATTTTATAGTAGATATATATAGTAGATGTTGATTGTCCTTTCTGTAGAAATAATCACTGTAGAAATCGTTTCATGTTTTTATGATTTAAATATGCAACTGTTAGATTGAATTCTGTTATAATTTAGATCACATGGCATTGTAATTCTGTAGAGTAATCTCTGTGCACAGAGCGTAGGATAGTTGGAAGATAGATTTGAATAACCATGTTTTGTGCTTTGTAGATTGAATCATCAATTTGCCAAAATTGTAGATTGAACTATAGGATAGAGATAGTGAATGGTAGAATTAAATAGGTTTTAAATTAATTCATAAGGCTTGGATCATTTGAATTCCTGTTAATATAAATAGATTCATGCATGGTAGTTGAATTTCAATGAATTTAGTCGGTAGTCTGTAAGTTTAAAACCAGAACGTAGAAGGAAGTCTGATTAGTTTTTATCATTTACTTTTACACACGTCGGTTGAAGGAAATTGCAGTGACTTAGATTGAATTTATAGTTAGTGAATAATTAATGAATTTGATTTAAGAGTTAGTTGTGATTTTGTAGATTAAGAACTGACATCAGGATAGCATAGATTAAATTTATCCTTATGGTACAATCTCATAGGATTTCCCTTTCGTAGGAAATAGATTTACCCTTAAAAATAGAATAGAGTTGTTGTTAGTGTTCCATACCCATTTCACACTAGTTACTCTGTTTTGTACTTGTTCAACACTACTATGATTATTTCAGTTAATTAGAAGTTAATTAGGTTTAATATTTCCTTTTTGAACAGTGAATTTTAAATCATTATTTTTAGATCTAGATTCATAGAGTATTTCTCCACTAGAACCCACAACACTGTAGATGAATAAAGAATAAAAGAGAATTTAGTGATCAAGATTAAAACATTTCTTTCTGCATTTCTGATAGATGATTTGTGAATTAATAGATTATAGAATAGGATAGGAGTTCTGATAGAATTTAGATGATTTCAAGGAAAGCTTAGAGTTATGTTTGGTATTTAAATTACATTTCTCTAGTTTGGCATAGATTAAATGGTTTGCTTAGCATTAGTTGTAGACAGTGGATGATTAAAATAGAATAGATGAAATTAATGGTTAAATATCCTTTCCTGCATTTTGAAAGTAGAGGATTTTATAGATAGAGTAATTTGGCTTCTTTTGAATAGTTTTTAGAAAATTCTTACCCGCACATATAGTGTAGCAGCTCTAAGATTACCAACCCTGGTCTGACAATTTAATGTTTTCAGGTCATTAGAAAAGTGATATAATTTACCTGACACAGACTAAGGTAAGTCTTGTACTACTTTCCTTAATTGATTTCATAATAACTCTGTAGTAGCTTGCTTTTGATAAATAAGGGTATTATACCTGGTGTGGGAGCCCTCATGACTTGGACCATTATCCTTGGTGCAGGAGTACAATTTTGTTTTTTGGTTGGTCATTATCCCTTTGGGAGGCCATCTTGGTTATTATTCTAGTACATGAGGCCATTTTGGTTTTATCCCTTCGGGAGGCCATCTTGGTTATTATTCTAGTAGATGAGGTCATTTTGGTTGTTATCTCTACGTGAGGCCATATTTATTATTTCATTATTGAAGGACCATGATCCCTGGTACGAGAGTCCAATTTTATTTGGTTAGTTATCATCCTAGTACATGAGGCCATTTTGATTGTTATCCCTATGGGAGGTCATATTGGTTATTATCCTAGTATGGGAGGCCAAAAAAGTATCGTAGAGACAATAGAGGACCTGGGAAGACATGGGATGTCTCCAAGTTAGCGACACCGGAAAATGAATATGTTTATCCTTCATACTTCAGAGGGAGTCAAACTATTTGAGAAGAAGGAAGAAACAATACCTTCTCCCCCTTCAACAGTTCATAGAGAGACAATTGTTGATCCAGTGGATCCTGTAGCTCCAACTAATGATTCCCAGAGACATAGCAATAGGTTGGGAGAGGCCTACATGGAATCGACATAATTTGTTGGAGGTAGAGGGACATGCACCTCCTCATGATACATTCCGAGAGAGAAAGAGACCAGAGAGATTTTCGAGCTATGTTCCAGCTATGAGCCACATCATTGATACTAAACCTTCTTGTCATGGAGAAGCAACAAGACACCATTTTTGGCAAGATGCCATTACCAAAGAGTATCAATCCATCTTGAAGAATGATGTGTGGTATATTGTTCTAAGACCAAAAGGGAAGTATGCAGTGACTTCCAAGTGGATCTATAAGATCAAACATGCAACTGATGGAAGTGTGGAGAAGTAAAAAGTGAGATTTGTGGCTAGAAGATTCTCTCACGTGGAGGGAATAGATTATGAGGAGGAATTTTCTCCTATTTCCCGATACACTTCCATCTGTACGATTATTACTCTTACAACATCCATGGGTTGGAGACTACATCTGATGGATGTAAAGACAATCCTTTCTCAATGGTGAGATTGAGGAAGAAGTTTACTTTGAGAATCCAGATGGATTTGTGACACATGAGGAGTCTCATGTATGCAAGTTGAATAAAGCCTTGTATGGACTAAAACAGGCACCTCGTGCATGGTATGAGAATATTGATGGAGACTTGATGAGTTTGGGATTCAACAAGAGTGTTGCTAATCCAACCCCATACTAAAACAATGTTGGTGATGAGTGCCTGATTTTGGTCCTATATGTGATGACTTATTCCTCACCGATTCATAAAGCCCTGTTGATGAATTCAAGCGTGCATTGGCTTCTAAATTTGAGATGAATGACCTTGGTATGATTCACTACTTCTTGGACTAGAAGTATGGAAGAAGACTGACGATATTTTCTTGAAGTCAAGGAAAATATACAGTGGATACATTCAGGATGATGGACTGCAAATCTATGCCTACACCGATGGTGATGAACTTGAAGAAGATGAATGAGGCTTCTTCTGATTCAGGCGAGATTGATCCACATCTTTACAGACAGATGATTGGATCATTGATGTATCTAGTAAACACATACCTGATATATGCTATGCAGTGAATGTACTCAGCCAATTCATGAGTCAGATGAGAAAAACACACTAGATAGCAACGAAGCATGTGTTGAGATATTTATGAGGCACAATTGGTTATGGCCTAAGATATGCCTCCGGTGTAGACATGAGATTGTAGGGACATTCTGATGTAGACTGGATAGGGAACATAGTGGACTGGAAGAGCACATCTGGTTGTTGTTTTACTTTGTGATCTTCCATGGTTTCTTGTTGCAGCAGGAAACAAATTTTTGTGGATTTGTATACCGTAGAAGCAGAATACATTACATTATGTGTGGTAGTCCACGAAGCAGTGAGGCTTCGCAAGCACCTTGCAGACTTATTTGGACATGAGATGGATTCCACCATTATCCATTGCAATAATTAGAGTTGTGTGAATCTCTCCAAGAATCATGTGTTTAACGATAAATAGAAACACATTGAGATATGGTGCAAAGGAAAGATGTACATGTGTAGTACCTTTCTACACACGAGAAGGTTGCAAATGTCTTCACCAAACCTCTTACCAGGACGACGTTCAAGTACTTCCATGAGAGAATTAGCTCAGTGGAGAATGCCTCCCTAGATGAGAGGGAGTATTGATGATTGCAGGTTCATGTGACATTCTCCAGTTCGTTCTCCTCTGGACTGAGTTGAGTTGATTTGTGAGAGGGCCCATGTGATGGGTGTGTCGTTCTCCTCTGGATTGAGTTAAGACGATGTGTTCCCATGTGTTGGGTGTTCCCATGTGATGGGTGTGCATTAGACTCTGGAATGAGTTGTTATGATGTTTGGTCTCTTGTCTACTTCTCTGGACTGAGTTGAGATGACTTGAGATGGTATCCTTCCTGGTACTCCTCTGGACTGAGTTGAGTCAACTTGAGATGGTCTCCTGCATTGTACTCCTATGGACTTAGTTGAGTCGGCTTGAGATGTTTCTCCATATGGTACTCCCATGGACTCTGTTGAGTGTGACATCCATGTGGGTGATCACAGGTGGACGTGTCCCTAATGGCTGAGCACTAGAGGATGTGTGGATCCCTTGCTATATTGTCTGAGAGTAATATTTGTTGTAACCCTAATTTATGTTGTAAAGGGTACAAATCGTCCCCACCATGTAAACATAATTAATATTGCGAATTATTAATTATATTATTAAGTTGCACAGGTTGGCCCTATTGTGCCAAGTGTCATGTCTTTTGGATGAGTTAAGTATTGTATAAATAAGAGATATATCCCCATTATGGATAATCTCTTACACACTAACTCAATTCATGGTCTGAAGTTGGAGGTCTGAAATTATGAGGACTGCAATTCGCAGTTTTCTAGGAGCTAGGTTTCTCAGTCATAGCAACACCCTATTGTGTGCTAAGTTTGGTGGTGGATGGTGGATATTCTCTTGGCAGTATAGCAAATGATTGTTGGGTTTTTCCCTTGGTTGAGGAGGGTTTTCCCAAGATAAACTCTGGTGTTCTTGTGCATGGTTATTCTTCTTTTGATTTTGGTTTACTGCAACTATTGTATTGTGTTGTTTCAGTCATTGTTTATGGTTCAATTCATGCTAAAATTGAAAATAAACTACATGCATCAACTTAACCATCCTAAAATTCAACTGTATTTTCACAGTTAAGAGGAATTGGATGATCATACTTTATTTGTAAGTCTTCCAGAGTTTGTTTCATCCAAATTACTTGAGTGCAGCAAGAGGCATCAACAATATATTTAGGTTATGTTGTAGATATTGATATGGAGGGTTGTTTTTTACTTATCCATGACAAAATACATTTCCTATGAAGAAATAACCTCCAATAGTGCTCTTTCTATCAACAATACTTCCTGCCTAGTCTGCATCATTATATGTAGTTAATGTGAAGTCTTATGTTTTTTGATACCATAATCCAAAATCCAAGGTGCCTTTGAGATATCTAAAAATCCTTTTAATTGCCTTCATATGTGTCTCTTTAGGTGCAGATTGAAATCTGGCCACTAATCCTACAACTTGCATGATGTATGTTCTTGTTGTTGTTGCATATAATAGGCTACCAATCATTGATCTATACATGGTTTGGTCTACTTCTAGTGATTCATCATCTTTGCTTAGTTTGCATCATGTAATCATAAGAGTGCTCATAGGTTTACAATCTTCCATTTGAAATTTCTTCAACATTTCCTTAATGTATTTGGTCTGAGATATGAATATAGCTTTGTCTGATTGTGAAACTTGTAACCCTAGTAAGAATGTCAATTCACCAAACATTGACATCTCAAATTATTTTTTCATTTATGTAAAAAAAAATTTGCTTAAAGGATTTAGATTACTTCCAAAGATGATATCATCCACATATATTAGACCAATAATCATATTATGATTTTCAATTTTAATGTAAATATTGTTGTCAGTAGCTCCTCTTTTGTAACCTTGTTGTTGTAGATTATTATCAAGTCTTGAAAATCATGCCCTGGGAGCTTGTTTGAGACCATACACTTCTTTATTTAATTTGCAGACACAGTCTTTATTTTATAATAACATAAATTCTTCAGGTTGTTCTATATAAACTTATTCCTATAGATTTCCATTTAAGAATGATAATTTGATATCCATTTGATATATTTTGAAGTTTTTAAAACATGCAAATTCCAAGAACATTTTGATAGCTTCTGATATGGCTACTAGGGAAAATGTTTCCTCAAAGTCAATTCATTCTACTTGAGCATAGACTTTACACACCAATCTTTATTTATTCCTTATAAATTGACCATCTTCATTAACTTTATTTTTTTAAATCCACTTGGTCCCTACCACATTTTTTTATTTTGGTCTTGGGACAAGCTCCCAGGTCTGATTCTTCTATATTTGATCAAGCTCTTCATTCCCGGCTTTGATACAATCTTCATTTTTTGCTGGTTTCTATTAGGGAGAACATTGCTTGTTCTGATTCATATGTTAGTCTTCTTCTTGTTTCAATTCTAACACTTTTGTTGCCTATGATTTGACTTTCACGATGATCTCTTTGTACTCTTCTTAATGGTGCTTTTGAATCTTGTCTTGGTGATGCTTCCTCTTCGTTTTATTCTTCACTTTGTGATTATTCTTCTTGTATTTCTTTAGTTTCTTCTTATTCATCGTCATCTCTTCTTCTTTCATCAACTTGTGAATTGTCTTGAGATTTGATTCTTCTTGATGTTAGATCATCCACCTTTACATTTTCACTTCCCATAATTTTGTGCAGCCTCATATTATAGCATTTGTAGGCCTTTGATTGGATAAGTACCCAAGAAATATGCCTTCATCTGATCTGGAATCAAATTTTCTTAGATTATCATCATCTCTTTTTATATAGCATTTGCTCCCAAAGACTCTGAAGTGTTTTACTGATGCTGGTCTACCAAACCAAATATCATATGATGTCTTGTCATGGTTAAATCTAAGTTGTGCTCTTTCAAGTATATATATTGTTGTATATATTGCTTCTCCAATAGATATCCGAGAGTTTGGCTTCATTTAACATAGTTCTGGTTGCTTCTTGGACAATTCTATTTTTCCTTTCAACAACTCCATTTTGTTGAGGATTTCTTGGAAATGAAAAGTGTCTTTTAATTCCACGAGCTTCAAAAAACTCATCGAACTCATCTGAGGTGAATTCCCATCCATTTTTTGATCTCAGGCACTTGATTTTGAGATCAGTCTCACTTTCAACATGTGATTTGAGGACTTTAAACTTGTTGAATGCTTTTGATTTCTCTTTGAGAAAAGATACCCAAGTCATCCTTGTATAGTCATCAATGAATAAAATGAAGTAATATCAACCTTGCATGCTTTTAGTTCGTGTTGGTTCACAAAGGTCAGTGTGAACAAGTTCTAATGGTTTTGATGTAGAGTATTCTTTTGTCTTGACTCTTACTCTTGTCTTCTTTACATGTTGGCAGTGCCTACAAACAAAGTTTTAAGGTTTAATATTCTTTGGCATATCTCTCACAACTTCTTTTTTATTAACTTTTATCAAATTGTTAAAACATACTTTCACCTATTTGGCTCATGCAACATTTTTCTTCTTCTTCAATGTTTAATATATATACATCGCTTGGTGTCCTGGGTGAAACAACCACTAATTTTCTTGAGCCTTTTTTTTTTTTTTAATTTCATAGTTTTGAGAGTCAAATATGAGTATGTATCATTGATCACATGTTTGGATCACACTGAGGAGGTTAGGCTTCATATTTTCAACTAATGACACATTTTTTGCTTTAGCTCTGCTATTTCCTATACTGACTATACCCTTTCCAAGTATCTTGGCAGAGACATTATCTTCAAAAGTAACTCTTCCTTTTTGTTTCTTTTTCAGACTGAGGAATTTGTCTTGGTCTCCAGTCATATGATTTGAACATCCATTGTCAACATACCATTGAATCCTTTTATATTTAGCATATAAGGCTACCTTACACTGTTTATTTTTTTTTCCATTTTTTTTCTCTTTCCATGCCTTCTTATGCTTTTCTTCTTGAATTTTGCAAGTTTTTACGGGAAGCCTTGGTATTCTACAATCACTAGATTTGTGACCATAATTGTTGCATTTGTGGCATTTAACATTGTGATTTTGCAGTGGAGAGAATTAATTATAGTTTCTATTCTCTTGATTATTATTATTCTTGCTGTTCTTGTAACCATACATTTGAACATTTTTATGATTGTATTGTCCATAAGATCTACAATGTGATGCTTTATGCCCAAAATTATTGCAAGAGAAACAATAACCAAGAAATATATGTTGGTACCTTTTTGGGGGAGTTCTTCTTGTAGTTGTATTTTTTCTATATTCATTTTATTTTGAAGGGAGATCATATTTTTGTTGATTAGAATTCATCTTTATTTTTCTTTCTTCATTTTTGAAAGAGCTTTGGAGAGCGGTTGCATAACTTTTTAGATTTTTATCAGTTTGCTGAGATGTAGAGTTAGATACTTTGTTAGACTTCTTTTGATCATAACCCAGTCCTGACTTATTTTTTGATGATCTTTGACTATTAAGAATATCATCCACGATTCTTGCATTGTTTTCAAGTCTTGATTGATTGTTTTCTTTCTCAAGTTCTTTTTTTAGAGAAACAATTTTAGCCTCTAGCTTTTCACAATCTAGTTGTTTTTCATTGAGTTGTTTACTTATGACCTCTTCAATTATTTTGTCTTCTTGGAGTTGATTTTTTAAGTCAATAACGACTTATTCTGATTCCTTGATGGTTATTGAAACTTTCTCTTCTCTTGATTTTTGTTTTCCTTCATATTCTAATAGTTGTTCTCTTAATGATTTGTTCATCTTTTTATATTTTCTCAATTCTTCAAGAGAAATTATAAATTCTCCTTCAAGGTCTACTTATCCTTCAACTTCAGAGTTTTCTTCATTATCATCAAAATCTTTATTTTGAGATTCTATGCCCATGAATAAAAGTTTTGTCTCATCATCTTCACTCATGTCAGATGAACTACTGTCTTCTTTGAAGTAGACGTTTTTCTTTTTCTTGTAGAATTTCTTCTTGTTTCCAGTTTTGCTCTTCTTAAGTTCTTCATGGTTATCAGTATCTTCGTCATCACTATCCACCTGCTTGGGATAGGGAAATTTGGAGGCAAAATGCCCAACATTTCCACGGTTGAAACACTTGAAGGGTAACTTTCCTTTATATTTCCTGTTGAAATGTCACAAGGGATGTCCTCATTCATGTTTTTGTGTTTTGTCATGGGGAGGACATAAAGTCATAATTCCTAGATATGTTTTATTTGTAAAGTGACTTTTTAAATAAAGTGCTTTTATAAAGTGAATGTACTTTACAACTTAAGTGATTTTAAGTTGTGTGACCCAAAAAATATTTAATGAGCATTTATTACTTATTTTGTAATTAATGAGGAGCATTAAATATGAGCCCTCAAATTAGACTTATGATAGCCATTAGTAAGTTAGGGTTTCTTGGGAAAAGAGAAGACTACATATCCATGCTTAGGGATGTGAGAAAAACACACTGAAGAAGACGAGAGGAGTTGAGTTGAGAGATTGCTTGAGAGAGTAAAGTGAACATCAAGAAGGACACGATTACCAAGAGAGCTAGGGCACAAATCCCAAGGAGACATTTTCTGTTTTGATTTGTTGCAATGATATTTGTTGGGACAGGTCATACTATATGGATCCGTACAAGCCGTACAACAACATTCTTGAGGCACGAAAACCGAGGCAAGATTGGACACGATTTTCGAGGTAGCCCTTGAAGAATTTTCTGAAGGAGGACGATCATACAGAAGGCAAGGTATAGCTGCCTAGTGTGGCATGAATTTCAAGGTGCCAACTTTCAGCAAATCTGTACAACTGTATGGACTGTGGCACGGTTTTCAAGATAGATTTGTGGGGGGGGGGGATTTTGTTCTTTAAGAGGTATTTCTCTTGGATGAAAAGTGTTATTGATGTTGTTCTGAACTTTCCTGAAGTAAAATAATAATATCTCTCTCTCTCGTTGGGTTTCCCCACATTAGGGTTTTCCCTGGCATTTGCCTAAATTTCTGTGAGTTATGGGTTGATGTCCACTATGTATTTCCGCTACATATTTTGCTCAACAATGTGTATTTCTACTTATAGAAATTTCTAAATGTGCGTATGCATTTCTGAAATTTATGAAGACAGTTATCTCTAGGTTGCTAAGTGTTTAACGAAATGTGTGAATGAAATATTTCTGATTTTGTCATTAAAAATCTACATGGTATCAGAGCTTGGGCTCTGAGTGACAGTGAGCAGTGTGATATTTGGGCAAAAGGGTGTGATTGTTTTCCTTGAGTTGTGACAGGGAATATGGCTACAGGCAATAGATATGAGGATCGGCTGGATGGAATTTCCAACTACTTGCAGTGGAAGGTTTGTTTGTCTGTCGTTCTCAAGGAGAAACATATCTATAGCTATGTCAACTCTGTTGTAGCAGCTCCTGCAACAGATCTTGTTGCTTTGGACTTGAATGAGACCAAGGAAGCCAAATCTCAAAGGATTATTCTGGATGGGGTGAAGGATCACCTTATCCTACACTTGGCTGAGAAAAAGACTGCCAAGGAGATGTGGGATGCACTTAAGAACTTGTTCGAGGCGAAGAACAAGNTGGCAACTGTTGGAGAGGTCATTTCGGATTCTGAGTTGGTGAGGATAGACTTAAATGGCTTCACCAAAGATTGGGAAGTCTTCGTGAAGTGTGTGGTGGGTCGTGAGCATCTACCAGATTGGAGTAGACTGTGGGATGATTTCACTCAAGAGGAGATCCGAGAAACATCTCAGAGCAGTGATCAGAAGATAGATAGAGCTGATGAGAATGTTGCTCTTATGGCAAAGAGCAAGAAGAAAGGAAGTTCCGGAAGGGACTTGAGTAAAGTCAGATGCTTTTGTTGTAACTAGTTGGGGCACCTTGCCTCTCATTTTCCTGAGAGGAAGAAGAAGAAGAAGGAATCAGAGGGGCTTGATATAGTTGCTACAACAGCCATAGAGGACTTTGCTTCAAAGTTCGATAGGGAATTTTCTTTGGTTACCCTAGTTTCCAGTGTCGACAGCGGAGGATTCAGAGGTGATGTTAGATGGATTGTGGATAGCGAAGCCTCTAACCACATGATGGGAATCTGGCGAGTATTCCCAGACTTCATAGAGATTGGTCTTGGCCGACAAGTGGTAAATGAAGGTGGTATGGATAGAGTTGTACGTGGAGTTGGGAATGTCAGATTCCAACTCGAGTTTGGGGGACTCTTGGAGATTGATGGAGTTCTCTTTGTTCCAGGGTTGAGTGTTAACTTGCTCTCAGTCTCAGCCTTGGAGGATATAGGACATTGCATATTGTTCAAGAGGGAACATGTATTTATCTACAGAGAGGGAGTGGACCCGGCAGAGCTGCAGCTGATCGGTAACCGGGTGGATAAGTTGTATATGTTGAGAGGACAACCTTTGATGTGTGATTCAACGTCGAATGAGGAGCGTGAGGAGGATTTTGAGATTGCGGTGGTTCCAAGGTATCAGTCTTGCATTCCGAGAGAAGAGAGCTAGTCTCTTTTGAGAACTGGCAGAAGGCTCAGCCAATTCGATCGAACCGATGATCAATATGAAGTGAGCTCAGGGTTCCGAGAGGTTGCTAGGAGAAGATATTCTAGTTCGATTTTTGTGCAGGTGTTGCAGATGGCTCTAGGTTCAGAGGGAGCTCCTACAGAGCACAGTGTGATGGGACCAGATGATGGAGATGGTAGCAAGTACATCCCTCGTTAAGAGGGAGTGTTGAAATGTAACAAGGGATGTCCTCATTCATGTTTTTGTGTTTTGTCATGGGGAGGACATAAAGTCATAATTCCTTGATATGTTTTTTGTGTAAAGTGACTTTTTAAATAAAGTGATTTTATAAAGTGAATGTACTTTACAACTTAAAGTGATTTTAAGTTGTGGGACCCAAAAAGTATTTAATGAGCATTTATTACTTATTTTGTAATTAATGAGGAGCATTAAATATGAGCCCTCAGATTAGACTTATGATAGCCATTAGATTGAGTTGGTTATGTAAGTTAAGGTTTCTTGGGAAAAGAGAAGAGTACATATACATGCTTGGGGATGTGAGAAAAACACATCGGAGAAGACGAGAGGAGTTGAGATGAGAGATTGTTTGAGAGAGGAAAGTGAACATCAAGAAGGGCATGATTCCCAAGAGAGCTAGGGTGCAAATCCCAAGGAGGCATTTTCTGTTTTGATTTGCTGCAATGCTATTTGCTGGGACAGGTCGTACTGTACGGATCTGTATAGGCCATACAACAACATTCTTGAGGCATGAAAATCGAGGTAAGCTTGGGCACGATTTTCGAGGCAGCCCTTGAAGAATTTTCTAAAGGAGGACGGCCGTACAAAAGGCAAGGCACAACTAGTTGTTATGGCATGAATTTGAAGGTGCCAACTTTCAGCAGATCTGTACAGTTGTACGGACTGTGGCATGGTTTTCAAGACAGATTTGTGGGGGATAGATTTTGTGCTGTAAGAGGTATTTCTTTTGGCTGAAAAGTGTTATTGATGTTGTTATGAAATTTCCTGAAGAAAAATAATAATATCTCTCTCTCTCTCGTTGGGTTTCCCCACATTGGGGTTTTCCCTGGCATTTGCCTAAATTTCTGTGAGTTATGGGTTGTTGTCCACTGTGTATTTCCGCTACATATTTTGCTTAACAATGTGTATTTTTGCTTATAGAAATTTCTAAATGTGGGTATGCATTTCTGAAATTTATGAAGACAATTATCTCTAGGTTGCTAAGTGTTTGACAAAATGTGTGAATGAAATATTTCTGATTTTGTCATTAAAAATCTACATTTCCCAGACCCTTTCTGGAGTTTCCTTATAAAATTGGCCTCTTCTTCATCTGATATGTTTGAGTGATTTTCATTGGGAACATGCTCATGGTTCTTTGTTTCTTTTGATGCTTTGAAGGTTGTTTCCCTTTTTGATGACTTTTCTTGCCCAGTTCTCATTTCATAGGCTATAAGAATGCCATGAAGTTAATCCATTGTAAGTTTGTCAAGGTCTTCTCGATATTCCAAGGTAGATACCTTGGCATCATATCTCATTGGTAATGATCTCAACACATTTTGGAAAATAATTTTATCTTTTAACTCTTCTCCCAGTGCTCTGATTGAATTGACTATTTCATCCACTCTTTGAAAATATTCTGCAATGTTTTCTTCCTCTTTCATCTTTAGACTTTCAAACTTCCCTCTGTATGTTTGAAGTTTGGATTGCTTGAATTTTACACCTTCTTCATAGATGAATTTAAGTCTGTCCCAGATTTCTTTTGCTGATTTACAATGCATCACTTTTACAAATATAAGATTTTCTAATCCATCCAAAATTGCATTAACATCCCTTGAATTATCATTGCAGAGTTTCTTTCCAGCGACATCTAAAGGTGTAGTATTTGGTGTAGTGTAACCATTTACCATAGATATCCAAACATCACATCCAAGAGCCATTAGATAAATTCTCATCATTATACTCCAAAATGCATAATCATTTCCTTTGAACAATGATGCTCTGTTGGAGGACATTCGTTCTTGTTGATCCATTGGATTTCTTAGAATCTTCCTTCGAGTGGTTAGACTATGGTGAAAGAACCTCACTCTAATACCAATTGTTGGAATGTTGTTCAATATTGAGAGGGGGGTGTGAATCAATATTTCTTCATTTTCTCAAATTAAATTAATTATTTATTAATTTATAACAATTTATCAACAAGAATGTATAGAACTCTAAATTTTAAATGTAACAATCATAAAAAAATATATTTCATTTATAAATTACAGTTTGTAAAAGACACCAATCTCTCTTCTTTTGAGCACCAACTAAAGTAGACACCAATCTCATGTTTCCAAACACGAACTTGAGAAAGCACCAACTCCCTATAGATCAAGCTTCAATCTGTAAAGGACTTCAATCTTCTGTTTTTCAAGCACCAACTCCCTATAGATCAATCTTCAACCTGTAAAGGACTCCAATATTCTATTTTTCAAGCACCAACTTGAGGAAGCTGCAAGTCCCTATTTCAAGATTCAACTTGTAGAGGACTCCAATCCTCCCTTCCACCCTCACTTCATGTGAATGTTTTAAGTTATTCATTGGAATTTGTCTGTGTTTTGATCTTCTGAATTAGACCACAAATGCATTCTCCTTCCACTATACTTTTTTGTTTATATATTGTTCCAACATGTATGAATTTGAAACAATGTGTCTCTTTGTATGAACCAATGCACCTCTTTATTTAATTTAAAAATAATGCAAACATTTTTTCATTAACGATTTTTATCTTTAATTCAAAAGACTTCAAATCCCTTGTAAGTCGTTCATCATTAATGGAATATTTGGGTGCTAACAATTGTTTACTGTTGTTGTAACAATTATTTGAACAAACCCTGATCCTGAGGTGTTAATTATCTTAATCATATTTTTAGTTCTTATGAATCGATATCAGTTATGGATTGACTCTTCTTTTTTGGTCTCACACTTCCATATTGATTGAATGATCTACAATCAATCTTCGTTGTCCAGTGTTGATCCAATCACTATTCCTCTACAGTTACTCCAGACATATTGTACTTGATGGATCATTGAAGATCAAGGTGTTTGATTGATCCAGGTGGATATTGGTGGCCACCCACCTTTTCCGACTGGCTCAAATTAGTTTTCTGGCAATTTTGGCAATTTACTATTTTTAGCAGGTTTAACTTCCGGGGCCATTTTGAGGGCCTAAATGAAGGTTTTTT
>SNQJ01S0024519.1:13872-41423 GCA_010110895.2 Picea sitchensis | reverse complement strand
TATTTCATTGTGTTCCTACATAAATCCGGATCATTGATTCGTAAACAGGAGGATTATAGCCTATCTGTCTCACCAAAACAAAATTCTTTGTTTAAAACAATTATAACTCTGGATTTTTATATGATGAGAAATTATCGACCACTCAAGCCACAAGTTGAGTCAGAAAAAATGGGAAAAAATGAGTCAGCCAAAATGTAAGTCCGGTCGAAACAAAGTAAGTCGACCAAAGTCGAGTCGACCAAGAGTCAAGAAATGCAAT
Organism: Picea sitchensis; assembly: GCA_010110895.2. Taxonomy (NCBI): domain Eukaryota; kingdom Viridiplantae; phylum Streptophyta; class Pinopsida; order Pinales; family Pinaceae; genus Picea; species Picea sitchensis. The sequence continues at coordinate 41,164 of SNQJ01S0024519.1, read as the reverse complement.
TTGAAGTTATCAAGTCAAATTCGAAGGCAATACAAGTCAAATTTATCCAAGTCGAAGTTGGAGGCAATGCAAGTCGAAGTTATCCAAGTCGGAGTTGGAGGCAATGTAAGTCGAAGTTATCCAAGTCAAAGTCGAAGGCAATGTAAGTCGAAGTTATCCAAGTCGAATTTGAAGGCAATGCAAGTCGAAGTTATCCAAGTCGGAGTCAGAGACAATATAAGTCGAAGTCGAAGGAAATGCAAGTCGAAGTTATCCATAAGTGCTCATTGTTTTAGACAATGCATGAGTTTGACCATATCATATGCACAATTTTGATGATGATGACCATAATATTGACCTCTTTGTATCAATGCCAATATCAACATCATATACCCTTATTTGACATGAATTCCAACACTATAACATCATGTCCAACATGCCTTGCATTAAATTTTCTTGCTGTTTTATTTCAATAATTTTTCCAATAGAAAATTTGATACTTTTCGCTAGAGGCATCATTGTTGTTTTGTGACTATAGAACCAAGGTTTCAAGCCATATTCTTTACTTATTTTTAGGATTTGATCTGAGGCTATTTCGCTGGTAGCATCATTTCATTTTTGTGACGACAAAACTAGGGCTTCCAATCACATTTCTTTACAACTCATCTGAAGATTGTTGGCTAGTGGCATTGCCCTAAGGGGTGTGGAACTAGTTTTTTTTGTATTATCTATTTTCTAGGGTTTAAACCTCTTCTTCATATCAATTTTTTCTTTGGATTTTTCAATAGATATTTTGAAGACTTTACAAAGACTCCCTCCATCATATTATTAGAGTGATGCATTCCCTTTATGGTGCACATCTAACGATGCACTTTGCATATTGAGCCTTACTTGTTCCAAGATGTGATGATATCATTATTGACCCCGTCACATTTGGAGATGTTCTTTATGTTCCGAGAGTTGGTGGTTTTATAGTGGATGCTTCGATTTAGTATGATGTGAGGCATGCTTCTTAGCAATTGGTTCACAGTGACATTTGTGGGCCTATAACCACTTATTCTCAATGGGGAGATACATGCCTCCTTATCTTCTTTGATGTTGTTTCTATTCACAAGTCCACAGAATTTGTCCCTACATTTTTTTATATATGATAATTACATAGATGAGTCTCAACCTATCACAATGGATAACTTCTTTCCCCACTATGATGTTGTTTTTTTTTTGATGTACAATATTTGGGAACTCCATTTTTAAGGACAACTTGAGCCACTATTTGTACCTTCAATCAATCAACATGTTTTTGTAGATCTTTCATCTATACCTTTACTAAAGGTCACCTTCTCCATGTTGTTGAACCATATTGGTGTGTAAAATATGGAATTCAAGGGGGATTATATGTGACATATTCATTATATGGCATGCTATCACATAATCTAGCACTTGTGCAAAACCTTCAAACGATGCTTGACTAGTGTAACATATAGAATTAGTTTCCACTGTCACATAAGCAAGTACTTCCCTCATTTTAGAGAAGGATAGAGATCCAACAAAGGGGGGATTCCCTAGCAACCTCAAGGGATCCTATAACAAGATAAAGACAATTCTACAACCCCCTATATTGGTTGTTTGATTAGCTAGGGTTGAGTTAAGGGCAAGGTCAAAGTGAGTAAGGAAAGGTCATCAAGTATATGAGTGTGTAAAGTGTTATTAAGACAAATGAAGATGTTATATGAGTTAAGGAAATTAATTAAATTCCCCGAAACACTAGCTATCAAAAGAAAAATGAAAGATGAAATAAACTTGTAGAGAAAGACTAAATACTTAAGCATATAACAACAATAATATATAAGCTCTAAAATCAATAAGAAAGTGAATGAATATATGCCAAACAATAGGGAAAAGACTTGTAAACCATTCACCAATGATTGCATGAAATAAAGAGTGTTATAGCACAAGTTGCAGGTTGGGAAAATCCTGACCCAACCACAAAATAAAGTGCTACAACTTGGGAATCCTACACCCAATGTCACCTCGATGTAGGTCCCGCACTTCAAGGGTGACCCTACGGAGGCGATCTCGATGACCCTAGGTGGAATGAGATGTAAATGAATGGATATGTAAGTGGAATCCCTAGAAGTCAAGCATAAGTGAAAAAATAAGTGGAAATAGATGTCTTGTAAGTCAAGTGATTGTTGCCCCAAAGGTGTAGTACTTCTTCGGATGATTGTACTTTCCCGAGAAAAAAGAAAATCCAACTTGCAATGATATATGTTATGTGATCAACAAGTTAATCTTGTTGTTCCTAATTTGTAGCAGTAGAAGAAAAATTATGTCAGCAAGACATTCAAATCATCATGTAAAGCATAAGATCAATGAACAATATTATCAATGAATATGACAATCAATTATGACTGAAAAATGGCACTTTGAGGCTGAATAAAGCAAGTTGTTACAACATGTATTTTCTACAGAAAATTGTAGCCTTATGGCTGTAGAATTCAAAGGCATGCAACAACAAAATCAACCATGGAAAATTGCAAAGAACTAGCCCAAAAAGTGCGCCCTAGTTAGTAGACTAGGTGAGTGAAGTTTGAGATAATTCTTAGGGTTAGTTTGTGAGATAAGAGGGAGTCAACAACTAAGGTTATGAAACCCTAATGGTTGTAGGTTAAAGTTTGTAACAACAATTAAAGTAGTGGGAGAGAGGGGATGCCTTAGTAGGGGAAGAATCCTCTCAATGTGGAAAACCAACTCCAAGTAAAAATATTTCAAAAGACAAAACTTCATGTTTCCCAAGGCAATAATTTTATATCTCCAATGCAAAAAAATTAATGACGAGTGCCTTTAATATTGGGTTAATGGAGTCAAATAAATAAACTAGAGATGCTACTTCCTTGGGGGTGTAAATATTCTTACTTCCCAAGGAAAGTATCTATAGTTAGGGTTTGAGAATAAGGGGTGTAAATCCTCTTACTTCCTCAAACAAACCCTTGCAACATCAATGAACTTTAAGAAATAAATGATGAAGACTAGAGTGGGGGTGTAAATTATCTTACTTCCCACTTAGCTCCTAGAAAGATAATCCTTGACTTGAAACAAATGATAGCATAAGAGTAAAAACCATACCAAATCAAGAAGATGCTAAGTTAATCCATCATAAAAGCTAGAAATCATTCATCCAAGGCTAGTGCCTCACTCCTCCATCAACCATTCACAAGAGATAGAAATAAACAAGTGCACAATAGACAAATATGCCAAGTGTAGTGAAAATTTTAGATCAACTCTTCTCACAAGAGGGAGAGTTATGTCCAAATGAGATCTTATGATCTCTTATTTATACAAATTGTCACCAAGGTGACTTGTCCACATATTTAGGGGTAAACCACAAGACTAGGAGTCAACAACCCTAATATTCCCCCCTTAACAAAGTAATATTAAACAATTCATTTAAAATTTCACTTTTGCACAAATAAAACCCTAATTTTAGTAGGATGTCATCCCTTTAGGGGATGTTTTGGCATTTGGAGGAGGTCGTTGGTGATGGAGAAGAGTAGAGAGGCTTCCCAAATCCATGTCAAGCATCCATAAACTTCCTTCATGATGAAGGTTCAAGCCCCTTCAAAACTTCCAAGTGCCAATGTATGTCGACACCACCACCAAACCCTAGCCCCCCAAATATGACGTCAAGCTCAAAGAGAAGATGTTTTTCCCCTCCTGGGAAAATCGTTTGGCATGTGAGGGTTGGGCTAGGTCTTCCACATCATCTTCTAGGTATTCAATTCTTCATCTCTGTGATTCGGCTTGTGGACCCTTGGCATCCAACCTGTGGGCTTGTAGCCCCATGGAAGCCCAAGCTAGGCTTGTTCTCCCAAAATTGTCCACCAACTAGGTCCTGCAAAGACAAATGAGAACGCCCTCCAAGGATCTCAAGTCATAACATCATGATAAGTGAATCAAATCAATAAATTAGCCACCTAAGAATGTGCATAAAAAATTACTATATCAAACAATTAATTTCTCAAAGACACCATGCGACTTGTCAAGCTTAAATATGGGAGGGTTAACGAGGTGTTCTATTGGGTAGATCTTGCCCTAGGTCAAGGAAAGTTTCCAAGAGATCCCTCTCCAAGCCATGTAAAGTGGGTGAGGTGGTTGGGGTCAAGACTCAATGGGAATAGGGATCATGACATACAAGGGGTCGTAGTGTCTCATTCATGTGTGCCTTTGTAGAGAGCGTGTGGTACCTTCGTTCACAATGCACCTTTTCCAAGCCCATTATTTTCCATTATTTTATATTTTTAAGTAAAGGTTGAAGGTCACTGCCCTAGCGTGGTGTCCAGATAATCGCAATGTCACCCACAAATACCTAGTGGAAATGAGAAGGTTGACTTGTGATGAGACCTCCTTTCTCTCAACCATGCAATTGAGAGCCATTACCCGAGTTTGGTGACCAGATGATGGCAATGTCATACCACTAGATATTCATGGACATGATAGTTCGGCTCATGATTAGACCTCCTATCCTTCAACTAACCTTTTAAGCATTCTTTATTATATTGTGGGTCCCCTTTACTCAAAGATAATCGTTTCACTGCTTTCTTGGGTGATCCCTGGGCGAAGTATATGGAAGGTTCATACGAGGATTTTATCTTTTACCCAACATCAATCCCTTTGGGCCTTCAGCCCCTTCTTCCCATAGAATGAAGGACAACCCCTTCTTGGGTCAATACACCCTAAAATCCCAAGAGATAAGGAAATTGAAGGGAATAATGATGGAAAGTGGTAAGTATGGTTGGGAACGATACAATGGCTCTTTAAGGGAGTTTCTAGTTGCAAACCCATCCCCAAGGAAGACAACTTACTAGGGAACAATGCCAACCACCAAGGTGAAGTAGGGAAAAAGGCATAATGTCCAACCATATATCATGAAATCTAGAGAAATCTAAGATACAACATACTCAATTAGCTTAAATATTGAAATGATACTCACCATAATATTGACTTGTACCTCATGGAGCAAGGCCCACTGCCTTCCTGAATCCACCTGATGTGGTGGATGCCATCTGGAAATCTGTGACCATCTGTGGTGGTGAGAGGGGTTTCCAACTGTGCAAAACAGTAATTTTGGCCATGTAGTCTTCTCGACACTCCATATATGCAACCTGAGGGCCTCGATACATAATCTCCTTAGTTATCCACAAAATGGGGATAACATCTGGCTCCTACTTGGGGACATGTGCTCGTCGTAGAGTGCATGAGAATCGAAACATCTTCTGGTAGACTTGTGCATGGAAGGAAGAATCAAACTGTCAAGTGCAAGATGGCCTACTCATCCTCGTCTCATATGATCATAATCAAAACCAACTTAGCCAAAAAAATAAAAAATTTGACATTTTTTCAAAAATTTCTAAACTAAGCATGAAATCAATATGCAAGTAGAGAAAAATGAAAACAAAATGCATCTAAACTAATATGAGCAATCGATATGAAAATGAAGGGGAAAACAAGATGACTTACCTACTTACCTGGGCATGGGTCCTGAAGAAGTCATGTGACCTAGATGTGAGGTTGGAGAAGAGATCCATCTACTAATAGTAACATCTTCCTCCCGTCTAATGTTGTCAGATAGTACCTTTATATATCAGACTTCTTCCTAATGATGCGAGGGCCAAGCCATGAATTGTTGTCTTTCTGGCCATATCTGGGCTTGCGCTTTCTTTTGTCCCACATGAGAAAACTACTTCCTTCATTGAAATCGATGCAAGGTGTATTCTCATTGTGTGGAGGCTCTATGTGGACTATCTCTTTGATGATCTCTTCATGTTTCTCATCTTCTCCCTGCATAATATGAATAGACCCCAACTCCTTTCCATGGTATNCTCTATGGAATCTTCCTGTATGAAGAGTAACTCAGATGGATCATACTCAATAAATTGTGAAGGCATATCATTATAGTGTTCACTAACATAATTAGGGCCTCTTAGATCCACTACATGTGTATCTTTCTTTTCCCTGTTGTGTAATATCTCGTACGTTCCATCGCCCATGGGGATATATTCATGTGCAAGGTTCATGCTAAGGAAACCTCCAAGGAATGAGGACCAGGTCCTCGACAAGATAATTCTCTAGGAATCCGGAACATCGATCATTAATATGTCCATGAGGACGTTGATATGTGCAAAATCTATCAAAAATATCTCAACGTCTTCACATACTCCCAAGACCTCGACCCTTCGTGAATCAATACCACAAACATTTCCATAAGGTCGAGTTGTCTTTAGACCAAGTTGATTAATTACCTTTAATGACATGACATTTGCTGAGGCCCCTGAATCAAGCGTGTAGTTGTTCAAGCGGAGGCCATTCATGCCTAATGAAAGATAGAAAGGAGGGTTCTTTTCCCTTGTCCGATCGAGATACATAGCATTCAAAATGATGGGAGGATCCTCCTTTTCGGTTGGCACCTATAAGACTTTCAAAATTTCCCTTTTCACAGAAGGGATCTTACACATCTATGTCAGTGGGATCTGTTATCGCACAATATGTACTTTCCCAAATCCCAAGGCAAGTGAGGAAATATTGGTGTAACAAGGGGGTGACCTATCACTGTCACTTTAATAGGAAACCCCTTTATGTTTACGAGTATGTTAATATTACCCCAAGGGAGACGTCCTAGTGACCTAAAGGGATGATGAAACTAAGACAATGATGCAAGAATACCCCCCTCTCACTGGTTACTCAAGTCAAAAGGTCTTTATGTATTAAGATATGAAGCAAATGTAATGGATGAAGTGTACCTGCCCAGAACAAGACAACAAGAAAAAATATGGCAGTTTCAAGTACAAAATGATGTTAGTGCTTCAATAAGACAATGAACCTTTAAAATATAAGCTGGCTGATATAAAATTGCAACAACATGAAAGTTTACAACAACAATAAGTATTTTATAATAGCTGCAAGAAATATGCCTCAAAATTGCTTGAAAAGACAATGAAAAGGTAGCTTTTACTAGGCAAAATGATAACCAATTGTCACAAGCAATTTCTGAAGTGTCTTGCTAGCATTAAAGGTCAGCTTTGCAGAAAATTTGTTGAAGTTAGATGGTTGTAACAATATTTTATAACAACAACAAATATATTAGTGATCTAGGCTAAGTTAGGGTTGGTTTTAGTTAGTGAAGGCTAGAAAGTTCAAGGTTTCAGTGTTGATTTGATCTCTCAACAAAAGAAGAGTAAGGACTAATGCCTTTAAGGGCTTATGGAGTCAAAATTTCAGTGGCATTTATTTGGAGTAAGCAACACAATGATTATGTTATCCAAGTAAAGATGAATCTTAGAAGAGTAGTAACTTAAGTCTTCTTGAGATTCAACCTTTGGGGAGGTGAGCTACTAGAGAGTAGGCACTTCTAGGCCCTAGTGGTTTTCCTCCTTAGATAGTTGAAGAAATATTTAGATGCAATAACAATTGATCAAGACCTCTATAGAGCTATCACTTTAGGGATTTAGAGGCTTGTCAATATAGACCAATTAGGCTAAGTCTAGAAAATACAAAGTGAAGAAGTAGTAACTTAAGTTCTTCACTTCTAGGGTTTATCAAGCATGCAATTTCATAATCTTTATTATGAGTAAGAAAATATACCATAACCATTCAAAAGTAATGAAAAAAATAAGATTTACTTACTTCACCAAGAATAATCATGCATGAAAACACTAGATTACCAATTGACTTCACCAAAATTGATCCAAGTTGCAAGTAGAAGACTCCAAAAGAGAGGTGCACCTCGCAATTTCAGCCAATAAACCCTAAATAGGGTGCAAATTTCAGACCACTTCCTCTTGTGTGAGGAGTTCTTATGTCAAAATGAGAGTACTTTATCTATATTTATACTCCGACCTGACCAATTTGCATTAAAATCCAAATTTAATAGAAATAAAATTAATTATCATCTAAATACATCTCCAAGGGTGACGTCATGCCCTCCCAGGATGACGTTGAGCCCCTAAGGTGGAACATTGGGCATGAAAGGTAGGGCACTTAGCCTCTAAAGGCCCCAGATGAAGCCCACACTTGCCACTAGGCTCATAGATTCCTCCAAAAAGGAAACCCTAGCTCTGGATGATGTCATGGGTCTTCTAGGGCCAACGTACATGTGGAAGAGCAAGATCCCCTTGGGTCTAGGTTTGTCAGGATGCCTCCAAAGGCAACATCCTTCTTTTTCCTGGTGCAAATATTCAATGTCTTCTTACCCCTGGATGGGGTTACAACATCCATCTGTGGGCTTTAAGACCCAATGAAGGTCTGAGCTAATCATTCCCTCATGTGTACCTATCCACCGGGTAAGGTCCTGCAACAACAACAAGTACGCCCTCCAAGGGTTCATAATTCACATGGATCATAGCATGTAAATCACATCCAATAATTAAATTACCCAAACATGTGCATCAAACCCCCCTTAACCGAGAAAAATTCTCAAAGATGTTATGCAATTTGACAAGTTAGGTTTGGAGAAGGTCTCAGGGTCTCCTATTGGGCTAACCTCCCTTGAGTTTGGGATGTTTCCTAGGTGGGAGCCAATCCAAGTCATGTAAGTGTATGAGGTGGTACGGGGAAAGTGTTTGGGCATGGGGTGCAGTAATAATAGGGAAATGTAAGTCTTACCTATGGGAGCATTTGTAGAGGGCGAGTTGCACCTTGTCATAAATGTTATTGTTTCCTATCCCATTCATTGCCTTTTACTCTTAAATTTATTTATTTTGATCTTTTTATTTTTTGCTTCAAGGGAATAGTTGAGGGACACTGTCCTGGCTTGATGACCAGAGGTGACAGTGTTATCCACAAACATTTCACGAAGATGAGGAGGTTGGCTCGTGATGAGACCCCCCATNTAAATTTATTTATTTTGATCTTTTTATTTTTTGCTTCAAGGGAATAGTTGAGGGACACTGTCCTGGCTTGATGACCAGAGGTGACAGTGTTATCCACAAACATTTCACGAAGATGAGGAGGTTGGCTCGTGATGAGACCCCCTTTCTCTTGGCTATGCCACCAAGAGCCACTACCTTGGTTTGGTGACCATATAGGTGGTAGTGTCATACCGCTACATGCCCATGGTCATAATAGGTCGGCTCATGATGAGATCTCCTATCCACCAACTAGTACCTTGAGTGTTTGTGTATCTTATTGGTCCCCTTTTCTTACTGAGAAGATTTTTTACTGCTTTGTTGGGAATTCCTGAGCGAAGCATCTCAAAGGTTTCAACATTGGCTTTTAACTCTTTCCAACTACTTTTACCCTTTGGGCCTTTAGCCCCTTCTTCCCACAAGGTAAGGTACAACCCTTCCTAGCGTGACCAATCCCAATGGACAAACAAAGGTAGGGGGAGATTAGAGGGATAAAGATGGAAAGTTGTAAGTATGGAGGGAACGAATGATGACCTTTCATAGACCCACCCAGTGGCAACCCATCCTAAAGGGAGATCAACTTACTAGGGCATCATGTCACCCTTCTAGGTATGAACAAGTAAAAGATTATAATTTTCAAGCAAACATTATGAAATGAAGGAGAATTCAATGCAACATATTCAAATGCTTAAAAAATCAGAGTGACACATACCATGATACCCAGACTCATTACCTCATGGAACAAGACTTACTGCTACTTCAAGACCAGGCTAGTGGGATGGATGTTGTTGTTGTTGTTCATAAATGGACTGCAATGAAGAAAAGAGGGGCCCTTCGGGGCCATGATCAAGTCGTCCGACTCTCAGTACTCCATGTCTAGGACCCGTGGGCCTAGAGACGTGATCTCCTTAGTTATCCCTAGGGTAGGGGATAACATGACCGTCATATTCAGTTTTCCAAACATTCTTGCAACATCTATAATTAACGAATGTCATCTCTAGGAGTTGGCTTAGGAAGAAACTCACATACTGACAATGGAAGCGGAGGAGCCACCTTTTATGGTGATGGAAGAGGAGTATCAAGCTACGATGGAGAGGATGGAGCTTTATTTCTTCTAGTGTGGTTCATAATTTCCCTCCTTAATTCCTTCTTCTGATCACCTGTCAATTCATTCAAGGCTTGGAGTCTCCCCTCTCTTTCTCCTATTCTTATGGCTTCATTGATATGTTCTTGGGTAACTTGTTCATCGTCGAAATTGCAAATCATATCAATGAATTTTATATCATTAGGATAATCTTCATTCCGTCGGGGGAACTCATCTTCTCTATGGGGTTCTTGGCATGGGAGGCACCAAGCTTCTATATCAACTGTCCCAACAAGTTTTAAAGTATCTAGGACCTTTTCCTCTTGTTGAGGTCTTGGTTTCCAATCGGTGGCATCTCTTTGTTGTCTGGAAAAATGAGGTTTGGGAGAAGATTGATTTCTTTCCATTGTAGTCATACGATTCATAAGATGATTCTGCACCTAGAAAAACTGAGTATTCATTTGGTCTATCTTCTGAGTCCGAAGAGCAATCAGAGCATGAACATTGTTGTTGGAAACCTTCGTTCTCGCTTTTGCCTTGGCACGAGGGTATTGAAAAGGTCCTATTTTCGAATCAAGGAGATTGTCTTCAATGTCGATACTGAACTCTTTATCCTCTGCCAATGATGTGGAATTTTTATCTTTGAGAATGTATCAGAACTGCCCTTCAAAAACATTCATGTAAAGGAGATGAATTGATGATGTTGTAGGATGATACTCTGTTGGAATTTGATTGTACAACCTATCAAATATGGTAATGAGTTCCTTTATTGTTTCATTCTCCTTTTTCTTTACTTGATTGAACCGAGTCCCAAGTGTCCCACCATCTGCCTTTTTCGATCATCTTCTCTTCAATAAATTGGAACAAGCATCATAGGATGTGATATGATTATCATGGAGTCCTCTGAACCAATAAAGGGCTTCTTCAGTCAATGATGAAGCAAATAACCTCATGGCCACATATTCATGTTCAATACCTGCATTGTCCATGTCCCGACCCATGACATAAATGTGGTCCTCAACAATTATCGCATTGTTTTCTGGGAACTTTGGCAACCACTTGTTGACTTCTTTTGGCATTGTATTGGGGTAACCTTGGATATTGACCATGTTAAGGGGTTCGTAGAGGTCCCTTTCCCAAGGGAGAGCCATTGGAACAAGAGGGAGGGCATTATGGAAAAACGTTTTAACAACGAGAGACTTGAGAGGAGGCCTTCTTTGGTAAAACTTAGAAGGATTGAACCTCCCAGGGGGGAAAGGTTTGGGGAAGGAAGGTTTCTAGGAAGGTGGAGTTGCCAGGAAATCTAAGGGAAAGGCTTCAAGATAGCTTACCAAAGTGTCGTTAGGGTACGAAGAATATTCAAAATCTTCCCCGACGACGATGCCAAAATGCTATAGCACAAATTGTAGGTTGGGAAAATCCTGACCCAACCACAAAAACAAGTGATACAACTTGGGAATCCTACACCCAATGTCACCTCGATGTAGTTCCCACACTTCAAGGGTGACTAGGTCACTCTAGGGAGGCGATCCCGGTGACCCTCGGGGGCATGAGATGTAAATGAATGAATATGGAAGTGGAACCTCAAGAAGTCAAGTATAAGTGGAAATATATGGCTTGCAAGTCAAGTTATTGTTGCCCCAAAGGTGTAGTACTTCTTCGGATGATTGTACCTACCCGAGACACAAGAAAATCCAACTTGCAATGATATATGTTAGTGTGGATCAACAAGTTAAGCTTGTTGTGCCTAATTTTCAGTAGTATATGACAACTTATGTCATCAAGTAAGACATTCAAATCAACATGTAAAGCATAAGATCAATGAACAATATTATCAATGAATATGACAATCAATTATGACTGAAAAATGACACTTTGAGGTTGAATAAAGCAATTTGTTACAACATGTATTTTATGTATAAAATCGCAGCCTTATGGCTGTAGAATTCAATGGCATGCAGAAGCAAAATCAACCATGGAAAAGTGCCAATAACTATCCCAAAACGTGTGCCCTAGTTAGTAGACTAGGTGAGTGAAGTTAGAGAGAATTCTTAGGGTTAGTTAGTGAGATAAGAGGGAGTTAGCAGCTAGGGTTTTGCAGCCCTAATGGTTGTAGGTTAAAGTTTGTAACATCAATTAAAGTAGTGGGAGAGAGGGGACACCTTAGTAGGGGAAGACTCCTCTCAATGTGGTAAACCAACTCCAAGAAAGATATCTTTCAAACGACAAAATTTCACGTTTCCCAAGACAATGATTTTATATCTCCAATGCAAGAAAAAAATGACTAGTGCCTTTAATATTGGGTTAATGGACTCAAATAAATAAACTAGAGATGCTACTTTCTTGGGGGTGTAAATCCTCTTACTTCCCAAGGAAAGTATATCTAGTTAGGGTTTGAGAATGAGGGGTGTAAATCCTCTTACTTCCTCAAATCAACCCTTGCAACATCAATGAACATCAAGCAATAAATGATGAAGACTAGAGTGGGGGTGTAAATTCTCTTACTTCCCACTTAGCTCCTAGCAAGGTACCGTTCTCTATCCATTTCCATGAGCACCTTTGTAGAGGGAGCACTTGTTGTTTTAGATACCCTTTCCTTGGTAGTGTGTGTATTCCAAACCCCTTTCTTTCCTTTTGATATTCATTTGATATATTGCAAGTTCCCTTTTCAGGTTTCAAGCGCTTTATTGTTTCTTTCTTTTTCTTATTGGGATTAAGTCCTTTTAATTGATATTAGTTTAGTGCATTATGACTAGGGGAGATCGCCTCATAGCGAGGGGATAGAGCTCAAGTTGGTCTTTGGCTTTTGAAGTTGGTCATTCATTATCCAATCATTTCTTCTTTCTTTTATAACATTCTTTCTTTTTCTTATTCATTTTTTCTAGTAGCTGCATCAACCTTGAAATTCTATTCCTTCTTCTCATAGAAGATCATAGAATAATGAACCACAAGCCTTTTTGGTGTACATGTAACAACCATTACCGAAGTTTAGTACATTCCGGAAGGCCCCAGGATGAAAAGTGTTAAGTATGAAGGGGAGCAATATGTTACCCCTATCAAAGCCTCCTAGTAGTACCCTTGTTCCCCAAAAGTGACAACATTGGACTAGGACAAAAATGATGGCCACCAAGGTGAAACAAGGCAAAAAGCATAACTTCCAAGCTTATGATTCATTATATGACTTCAACCCATGATCCTCACTCAAATTCCTAATGTATTTAATATGACACTTTATATGAAGCAATGACTAGTGTATCTCATATTGTGTCGGACCACCATCATTTGATGACCATGCTAATCAGGTGTGATAAGATGAGATGGATGAGGAGGGAGACATTTGAGCAACTATTGTTTATGGAGAATATTGATCATCATCATCACCATCAAGATCAATGTCTTCATTGCAGGCCATGAGACATGATCTCCTTTAGTTACCCTTGGGTGAGAGAGGGTAACATGGCCCATATTCAATATTAGGGAGGGAAGTTGTGATGTAATGTTCTCTCGTTGAGGACTCTTGTTTAGATTAAGGGGAGATGTTGTGCATAAGGCCGACCNGACATGATCTCCTTTAGTTACCCTTGGGTGAGAGAGGGTAACATGGCCCATATTCAATATTAGGGAGGGAAGTTGTGATGTAATGTTCTCTCGTTGAGGACTCTTGTTTAGATTAAGGGGAGATGTTGTGCATAAGGCCGACCCTTTTTTTGTGCTAGGTATCCATGCACCCACTCATCTTTATATCTTGGCCACAACCAACCTATATCAAGCTAGGTATTCACATAAACTTATCCTGAATATTCAAGTTGGGTATCCATACACCCACTTTTGATTATATTCAAGCGAGCTATATTCAAGTTGAGTACTTGTTATAGAAGGATTTGTAGTTGTGCAAATCCCAACACAAGTCCCCCAAATCTACGTAACTATGGAAAATCCTACCACAATCACCTTAGTAATAAATTCTCTCGTTTTAGTGATGGAGGAGGCCCACCACAGGAGAGGCTTCCCTAGTGACCTCAAGGGAACAAAGTAGCAGGTAAATCAGCCAAGCCTACCGTCCCCTCTCTTGATCACCTAAATCAAGGTCTAGCTCAAGGAAACTTAAGAGGTAAGAAGATGTTTGTGTACGTGCCTAGAACAAGAACAATTTATAGCATATATGTGATAATTTCCAAATACAAACATGCAATTAATACCTCATAATACACTAGACAATGAAAATTTGATATGGATGGTACAAATTTGTAGCAATACACCAATCTTATGACAACAATATAAATTTTTGACAACAACAATAAAAGAGCTTAGAATTTCAACAAATTGACCAAAAAATTAAGTATCACATAGAACATTATCCAATTTTCTAAGAGAAATTTTGAGCAAGTTATACCGCTTTTGCAAGAGAGTATGCAACAAATAAAGGTGTATTAAGATGGCTGTAGAAATTTTTTACAACAACATCAAGTTTCCTAGAGAGTTAGTGAGTGTTAATGTTATCAAAATTAGTAGAAATCTTGAGAGAATAGAAAGAGAGTGTTTGTTGATCAATTTCACCAATGGAGAGGATGTAAGATGAGTGCCTTTGAGGGCTATCGACTCTTTATAACAACAATACACAATAATGCTTGAAGGTTGAGATATAAAATATTAGGAGGTAGGGATTAAACTCTAAGGTGCTATCACTTTAGGGCCTTAGGGTTTAAGCCTTAAAGAGAATGATTGCTAGAGTGCAAACACTTTTGGGATTTAAAAACCTTTTCTCCCTTCTTAATACTTCAACTAATTCAAGAAACCAAGTGTCTAGGGATAAAATCCTAAAGTGCTAACACTTTAGGGCTTAAGGATGCTAACCCTAGCAAGGAGATTTCACTAATTTTGAACAAGAATAACCTTGTGAGAGGATGAAGCACTTATGCTCCTCTCTTAGGATTTTACCAAGTAAGACGTCTAGCATGAGAAAGAAATTACCATGAACATTTGATACCACGAAGATAAAATTGCATAAATTTCACTTCACCAAGATAGCACGAGATAAAACCCTAATTGCAGAAATTCCATCCAAAAATCCGCAAAAGCACCCACAAATCGATCCGCCAAGCAAATCACATAAGTGTAAAAGAGAGAGATAGCCAAGTAGGGAGAAACTTTTAGACTTGTTCTCGCAAATGGTGAATAATGAATGATGATAAATGAAAATGACATGGTCCTCTATTTACATGAGGCCATCTAAACCAATTTGTCCACTTTAAATTTCCAATTACAAATTAGAAGAGGGCCAACCCCCTTTATTTTCATTTACATTATGCAAGAATGAAAAATACATGAAATAAAACCCTAAAGAGGGTGACATCATGCCCTAGTAGCGTGACTTAGGGATAGAGAATGTGACGTCCAACCTCAATGAGTGGAACGATGGGATTCCAAAGGCCATGTGTCATGATCTTGTGTGCAAATGCCCCATGCCATGAGCCTCCACTTGTCAAACCACCCATGGAACCACATCATCCATCAAACCCTAGCCTCCAAGATGACGTAAATGGCTAGTGGGTGACGTCCCAGGCCACCTTCAAAGTCTACGTCCAAGTGGAAGACAGGTGCAATCTCATCCTCCAATGATGCCAAGGTGCCTCCAAAGGCAACATCATCCACCCTCAAGGTGAAACACTAATCATCAACGGTCTCCCACATGTGGGGCATGACATCCACCCTGTTGTATTTCAAGCCCCTATGAAGGTCCAAGTGGCATAGTTCCTTCATGCACAGTTTTCATTGGGTAAGGTCCTGCAAAGACAACAAGTACACCCTCCAAGGGTCCACAAGTCATATGAATCATGCCAAGTAAGCCACATTTAATACAAGAACCACCCAAACAAGTGCATTAAATCTCCTTTTTCAAATTAAATAAATGCTCTAATACCTTATAAAATTTACCAAATTTAGGTATGAGAGGGGTGTCATGGTGCCCTATTGGGTAGGTCAATCCCCAAGTCAATGAATGTTTCCCAAGAAGACCCTATCTGGACCATGTAATGAGTATGAGGTGGATTGGGAAGGACTCTTGGGCATGGGGTTCTTGACATATCAAGGGTTCATATTGTCTCATTTATGGGTGCTTTTGTGGAGGGTGTGTTACATCCTTGAGTTCCCTTGATTTGTAATGCAACATTTTTCTAAGCCCTTCGTTTTCCTTTTTATTAAGTCCAAACATTGAGTGCTATGTTCAATGGAAAGAAAAAGAGCACCATAATGCCACTTGAAGTTAGAACACATTGAGTGCCATATACACTATAAATTAAAGAACATTGTAATGCATTCCCCCATCAAGAGGGACAATTTTTTCTTATTCATTTTTATTTAAAAGTCCTTTATTCATTCAAAGAAGCATTTCATGGCTCTCAACACTTTAGGGAGAGCACTTATGTATGATGTCAGCTACAACACCTCGGGGCCTTCAACCCCTTCTTCCCATGAAATGAGGTACATTAGGGGAATTTTGAGGTTAAAAAAGAGCCTCAAAACAAAAAAATGTACCACAGAAATCTACTTTATAAGAACCAATCACAATTCAAAAGATGACATCATCCCATAGGGATGACTTGACATTGTTTGAGTTAAAGATGGTGAATTGTTACATTCTAAATGGTGGATGGAAACCATAGTTAACTATGGTAGTGTTTTAAGAAAAGTACTCAAAGTACTTTAAAGTACTTTACTTTTGAATAAAGAACCCATGTCCATTCATACATTAAACACTTTATATTTGAAATTAAAAATATATATAAAAAATAAAAAATATGTCAGGGTTACATGATATAATATATCATACGTGAATGTATATATGATATCATATATGTGTTTTAAAATTATATATTTTTTAAAATTTTAAATATAATTTTTTTTTATTATATATTTTTAATTTTTTTATTATATATGTTTTATTTTATTTTTAAATATATTATGTATTTGATGTTTATATAATATCTTAATTATATATTAGTATATGCATTTATATTTAATATAATAATATATTATATAATTAATAATTTATGAATTTATATTTATATTTTATTTCAAATTATTCAAGGACAAAGGACACAATGAGGGGAATTTTGAGGTTAAAAAAGGGTCTCAAAACAAAAAAATGTACGACGAAATCTACTCTATAAGAACCAATCACAATTCAAAAGATGACATCATCCCATAGGGATGATTTGGCATTGTTTGAGTTAAAGATGGTGAATTGTCACATTCTAAATGGTGGATGGAAACCATAATTAACTATGGTAGTGTTTTAAGAAAAGTACTCTTGGCATTGTTTGAGTTAAAGATGGTGAATTGTCACATTCTAAATGGTGGATGGAAACCATAGTTAACTATGGTAGTGTTTTAAGAAAAGTACTCAAAGTACTTTACTTTTGAATAAAATACCCATGTCCATTCATACATTAAATACTTTATATTTGAAATTAAAAATACATATAAAAAATATGTTTAATTGAAACGTGCATTTAGGTTGATTTACTTTAGTAGTACATTACTTCAAATATAAGTCGATCTGGATTACATGATATACATGAACGTATGATATTATGTTATATCATACTTGAACGTATGTTATAGGTTGATTTACTTTAGTACTACATTACTTCAAATATAACTCGTTCGGGGTTACATGATATAATATATGTGTGATATTATGTTATATCATACGTCAACTTATGATATTATGTTGTGAAAGTATGATATTATCTTATATCATATATTATTTATATATAATATATCATACATTCTACTTATGATATCATATATGTGTTTTATAATTATATATTTTTTAAAAATNATTTAAATTTTTTTTATTATATATATTTTAATTTTTTAAAAATATATTATGTATTGGATGTTTATATAATATCTTAATTATATATTACTATATGTATTTATATTTTATATAATAATATATTATATAATTAATAATTTATGAATTTATATTTATATTTTATTTCAAATTATTTAAGGATAAAGGAGATAATGATTTTTTTTTGAAAAGCTCACTTCTATTTATAATCACATCCTTTCCATTTAGTCACATCAATATTTTTTTTATTTTATTAATTTTATTTCTAGACAACTTTTCAATTTAATTTAACTATGGTTACATGGATTGTAGTGCAAAAGGTGAGTTGTAAATATACCTCCCCACAAAATAACAAACTCATAATATTTTATTATATCTCTTAGGAGGCCCTTTTTAGACCTCAAAATTCCCCTAATGAAAGTCCTTCTTGGGGTCAATGCACCTAAAAAACTCAAAAGATGAAAAAACCGAGGGGAATAGGTGTGGAAGGTGGTAAGTATGAGTGAGGAATGGTACAATGACCCTTCAAGGAAACCCCCCAATAACAACCCTTTTCCTGAGGGTGACCAACTCACTAGGATACCATGTCAACCACCAAGGTGAAATTAGGAAAAAGATATAATTTCCAAGAATGTTCCATAATCAAGAAACGAGTCTTTGCATCATGCTTAAATGCTTCAAATATTAAAGTGACACTTACCATGAGACTAGACTTGTTACGTCATGAAGCACGACTTACTGTCTTCTGGGAGCTAAGCCGATGTAGTGAACATTGTTGTGCTGCAAATGATGATGATGATGAATTGTGGCGAAGAAGAGGGGATCTGTGGGTTGTGATATCCATCAAGCTCTTGGCACTCCATGCCTGTTACTTACGGGCCTCGAGACATCATCTCCTTAGTTACCCCTACGCTAGGGAGTAACAATACCCATAAAGCCATTCCGAGTATTCGATTTCTCTCGGTTATATTCGAGGTGGGTATTCACAAACCCAGTCATATTAGCCATTTTGGGTATCCATACACCCACTCTAAGTCATATTTTGAGCTGACTTTGAGTTAGGCATCCATACAAGCACTCTAAGTTGTATTTTGAGCTGACTATATTTGATTTAAGCATCCATACACCCACTCTAAGTTGCATTTTGAGTTGACTACATTTGAGTTAGGCATCCATACACCCACTCTCAAATGTATTTGAGTTAGGTATCCATAAAACCACTCTCAATCGTATTTGACTTGGGTATCCATAATCCATTCTTAGTGGTATTCAAGTTGGGTATACATACACCCACTTGAGTTGTATTTGCACTGATAATATTCAAGTTGGGTATCTGTAAACCCACTTTCTTATTCGAGTTAGGTACACATAAACCCACTCTCTTTGTATTTCAATCATGGTCAACCCTATATTTGAGTTGGGTATCTTAAACCCACTCTCATTTGCACTCACCATTCTTCTACGTGGCATCTTGCTTAGGCATGTAAGGGGATGTTGAGATGATGGTGTAAGCTTACTTTAGGTCAACCTCACTTTGTAATAATTATTATTGTGTTATCGGTTTGGCATAAATCCAACCTAGCCAACACTTATTTGTTATATTACTAGGTGGTTAAGGCCAACCTAGTCATTATAGAGGGCCCACAACCCCTTTTTGGAAAAGTGCCCTACCCCTTGAGTTGTGCATAAATACACAACTTACCTCTAATTTGTAATTCTTTCGCCTACGAGCTCAATATCAAGTGGTGTGCTCTCTTTTGATGGTTATTGTAATGAATCTCTCTTTCAAGCATCGTTATGGTAACTTATGCCTCTCTCTCTCTCTCTCTCTAGTGTTGATGATTGTAGCATCAAATAGGTACTTCCGCACACGTCTAAGTGTCTAGACACGTGGAAGTCATCCAAAGGACCTTTAAGAAACTTTGAAAATTCACTTTAATTAAATGATCTATTAAAGTGAATGTCTTTTTAATTATTGAGTTAGGAAAAGTTTAATAGAATGTAATTTGATTACATTAGTGATTTAAACTTAATCTCAACGGTTGATCTCAAGTGAGGTGAGATCTAATCTCAATCGTTAATCACTTTGGATATTAGGGTCAGGGATTCAACTCAATATTATAAAATTTAGCCAGCCAAGATGAAAGGAGAAGACACATCTATTGGACTTAGTGACTCATAGAGATCAAAGAAGAACTTTTGCTCATTGAGTGTTTGAGACACGAAGGACTGTGACTCAAGGGGATCTCAACAAGGGTGAAGAAAGACTTTCATCTAGAGATCAAATCAGTCCAAAGGAGAAGGAAGCAAGTGGGCAATAACAAGACATATTAGCAACATGTATAATCGTAGATATGGGTCGTACAAAGCCGCAAGCAACGACGTACATGTCGTAAAGGTAGTGTAGGACATGGGTCTGTGCCACATAGGCGGTTCAGGGCACGGGTACACACCACACATGTTGTGGAGAGAATGGGTACGTGGGTACGTGTCACACAGGTTGTGTAAGGAACGAGTGTGTGGGTATAGAGTGCCCAAGGAGCAGGTATGCAGGGATAGAGTGCCCAAGAAGCAGGTACACGTCATACATAGGGCTCGGGCGCGTATATGCACTGTATAGGCATATAAGGTTATGTACAGGGCCGTACAGTCGACGATAGAGGATCTGGGAAACATATCAATTAGTTAGGATTTGTTGTATCTTTCTGTTTCTTTCTTCAGTGGGTAGATTTCCTACTTTGGGAGCCCTTGTAAGCTTGGAGTCATTATCAATGAAAATCTGATTTGAAGGGTAGAAAATTTGTTGTGAAAGTGTGCTTGTGTTTAATTTGGTTTCCAGTTGCTTCCACTAATTTGTTTATTTCCAGCTAATTATTCAGTCAATATATTTTATTTCGTGAGTTGCAAATTTAATTTTCAACAAGGAAATCACAAGGAAATAATTTATCTAGGCATTGCATTAGAAAATTAACATGGTATAAGAGAGCTTTCACTCTGAGAGGGAGGCCAATTTCAGGTTATACAACAATTTATGACAATAGATTTATTAGATTTGATTTGCAGAAGTGGGTGTTTAAAGGACTAAATACATATCCACAATAGTTTGCAACAGATCTGTCAGACTACAAGGANTTCACTCTGAGAGGGAGGCCAATTTCAGGTTATACAACAATTTATGACAATAGATTTATTAGATTTGATTTGCAGAAGTGGGTGTTTAAAGGACTAAATACATATCCACAATAGTTTGCAACAGATCTGTCAGACTACAAGGAGATCTTTGCAGATCTATAAACCAACAGTGAAATTCTTGTGGGTGCTTGAAGGAATAAGCACACGACAATTGATTTTTTTTCATATCTAGACAATGGCAGTAACTAGTCTCATGTTTGAAGATAGGTTGGATGGAGAATCTGAATTCCTGTCATGGAAGGTGAGGGCAACTTTGCTTTTGAAGGAACACGACCTTTGGGAGATTGTAGAAAAGGTTTTTCCTATACCGATAGATGCAACAGAAAAGGACACTCTTAAGAAGAAGGACATTGAATCCCATAGAGTGATCATGGATGCCATGAAGGATCATCTAATCCCTCACTTGATAGAGAAGTAGTTGGCTAGAGAGATGTTCAAGGCTCTAGTGTATTTGTTCCATAGTGACAACATGAATGGGAAGACGATATTGAGAAATGAGCACAGATCCATCCAGATGTCCATATCTAACAATGTTACCAATTACTTTATGAGGATCACCCAAACATGTGATTAACTTGCAGCTATTGGGGAGAAAGTGGATGACGTCGAACTTGTAAATGTGGCATTGAATGGTTTCACCAAGTCATGGGAACCATTTGTCATGGGATTCCACGCTCATGAGAAACTTCCCAATTGGGAGAGGCTTTGGGATGATTGCATTTAGGAAGAGACTTGGGAGGAGTCTAAAGNGAACTTGTAAATGTGGCATTGAATGGTTTCACCAAGTCATGGGAACC
Source organism: Picea sitchensis (assembly GCA_010110895.2). Lineage (NCBI taxonomy): Eukaryota > Viridiplantae > Streptophyta > Pinopsida > Pinales > Pinaceae > Picea > Picea sitchensis. Next base: position 19,354 of record SNQJ01S0024519.1, on the reverse strand, counting down.
ATTTGTCATGGGATTCCACGCTCATGAGAAACTTCCCAATTGGGAGAGGCTTTGGGATGATTGCATTTAGGAAGAGACTTGGGAGGAGTCTAAAGCTGATAGGAAATGAGATGGAGAGGAGAACTTGGCCCTAGTTAGTTAGGCCAAGAAAGGCAAAGGAAAGGGTTCCAAGGGTAACCGTGAGGGGGAAACCTCAAAGTTGGGGAAGAAGGACTTGAGTAAGATCAAGTGCTTTGCATGCCATAAGAATGGACACGATGCATCTCAGTGTCTGGAGAAGAAGAAGGGGCAAGGGAAATCACAACATGTAGCAACATCAACAAAAACTGAGTTTGATGAGTTTGCTGCGAAGTTTGAGAAGGACTTCTCACTAGTTTCCTACCTTTCCACCAACACAGTCACCAAGAGTGCTTGGTACTTGGACAATGATGCATCACATCACATGACAGAAGCACGAGAGTTATTCAACAGTTTGACAAAGAACTTAGGGATCCATGTTGAGCTTGGTGATGATGCCAAGTATGCAGTGAAGGGGGAGGGAATAATTTTTGTTCCAACTTGAGTCCCGTGGTTCATTTGAGGCCTAGGATGTGCAATATGTACTAGGATTGAAGAAGAATTTGTTCTCAGTCTCAGTTATGGAGGACATGGGTTTTGTTGTCATGTTCAAGAAAGGGAAAGTACTCATATCTCCAGAGGGAGCTAGCCCTAACATAACAATGAGCATTGGGGTTAAAGAGGGAAATTTATACAGGTTGCAGGGAAANTTCTCAGTCTCAGTTATGGAGGACATGGGTTTTGTTGTCATGTTCAAGAAAGGGAAAGTACTCATATCTCCAGAGGGAGCTAGCCCTAACATAACAATGAGCATTGGGGTTAAAGAGGGAAATTTATACAGGTTGCAGGGAAAGCTTGTTTAGGCCTTGGTACATGACAGTGACAACCTGTGTGAGATATGACACAAGAGGATGGAACACCTGCACTACAAGACATTTCCAATCCTGAAGGAGATTGTCACTGGTCTCCTAGATTTCAGTGTTGAGAAAGAGGGTGTGTGTAGAGGGTGTGCACTTGACAAGAATGCCAAGGATACTTTTCCAAGCAGCGAGAGTAGGTCCAAGGGGATCTTGGATCTTATACATTAAAATGCGAGTGGACCAATGTCAGTGGCATCAATGTAGGGAGCACTATATCATGTGAAATTTATTGATGACTTTTCCAGGAAAACCTGGATATTCTTTATGAATACCAAGGATGAGGTCTTTAGTCGATTCCGAGAGTTCAAGGCCTAGGTGGAGTTTCAGATGAGGATCAAGGTCTTTAGGTTGGATACTGGGAGAGAGTACACCTCTAATGACTTCAAGGATTTTTGCAAGGAAGCAAGGATCAAGAGGGAGTTGACAGTCTTGTACAAGCCTCAACATAATGGATTTGAGGAGAGAAAGAACTTTTCCATCATCGGTTATGCTAGGGCTATGATACATGACCAAGATATGCCTATATTTAATTGGGAAGAGGCATGTAACACGACACTATATGTGCAGAATAAGAGTCCTCATAAGATATTGTAGGAAAAGACTCCCGAGGAAGCATTCATAGGAGTGAAGCCAGAGATAACATTCATAGGAGTGGTTGTCCAATATACATCCATGTGCATGTGGATAAGAGAACAAAGTTGAAGCCTTTAGGAGAGAAGGGCATATTCGTGGGATACAACAAGACCTCAAAAATTACATGATCTTCATACCAATGTACAGGAAGAAAATTATGAGTAGAGATGTTAAGTTCGAGGAGAACTTGGCATCTAGGAAGTCTCATGAGTTGCCATTGGCGACAAAGGAGGAGGAGCAGGAGGTTGCGAAGGGAGAACAACGTTTAGAGGCTTACAGTTCAGGGAGTCAACCTTCAGGTGGGGACGAGGAGTTAACCCCTTCCAACTCTGTCAGGAGACCCAGGTGGTTTACGCAGACATTGAAGTATGCTCAGGAGCATGTTGAGGCTCCTAGGAGCATTGTCAGGGAGAGTAGGCCTCCAAAGAAGTTCCCAAACTTTATGGCACTAATGAGTAACGTCATTGAAGAGGCAACAAACCATTATGTATATCAAGATGTTATGGTGCAAGATGACGTGTGGGACATTGTGCTGGGATCGGAGGGACATCCAGTTCCAGGTGGCTATTTAAGAAGTACCTTCCTCAATAAGAGGGAGTGTTGATGATTGTAGCATCGAACATGTACTTCTGCACAAGTCTAAATGTCTAAACGTGTGAAATTCGTCCAAAGGACCTTTTAGAAACTTTGGAAATTCACTTTAATTAAATGAATTATTAAAGTGAACATCTTTTTAATTATTGAGTTAGGAAAAATTTAATAAAATGTAATTTAATTACATTAGTGATTTAGACTTAGTCTCAACCGTTGATCTCAAGTGATGTGAGATCTAATCTCAACTATTAATCACTTTGGAGATTAGGGTTAGTGATTCAACTCAATATTATAAAAGACAACCAAGGTGAAATGAGAAGACACATGTGGTGAATCAACTCGGTTAATACACGAAATATCCAAAATACTTGGAATATAAAAAAATCCATTTAGGATAATAATTATATTGAATAATAATGTATGGGAATATGAATATGAGATTATTACAATGAGAATGAGGGCCCGTATATATACCCACGTAGGGGTGCCCTTTCATGAAGAGACACGGCCTTTCATCAGGGAGGTGTCTTTTTATAACATATTTAGTTATTGCGTATTAATTATTATTATTTAATCATTATTTATATCTATTTGTATTCATAGCATTGCCTTCTCCTTTTGAAATGATTTGTCTTCAAAGCATAGTGATGGAAGGGCTTGACGTCCTTTTATTTAGCTTGTAACGTCTTTGCATCATTCTCAATTCTTGGAGCTATTGTAGTTGATGATACGAGACGATATGAACCTTTGAGTGCCGAGATTTTTTTTTGAATTTTAAAGGATCTCGCCATCTTAATTCAATCCTTTGCGGAACTTTGCACTTCCATGATAAATTGTTATCATGAGATTTAATTGCATTGGTATCAATATTTTTTGATCAATAAGTTAGTCGTTTCTGACTTAAATGATATTGATACTCTGATTGTTTAAGATATCTGTTTTTATGAATTGGATGTCGATAAGGTGTTCTTATGACATGATTTCCCCTTATCATGTTTGTAGTGTTTTCTTGGTTTAATTTCGATATATGATTTTCTTCATGCAACAATGTTACTTGGCTGGTTGCTAGATCTTTACTTGGAATTTTTGGATATGTTTTTACTTCAATTAGATCGACATCTTCTTTCGCTGTGATGTGGGTTGGGTTTGTATTTGTTTCTTTTTCCACAACTTGAAATTTTACTTCTGAAGACTTCGATGTTTCTTTGATAAGTTGTTCTGCGTTGCATTCCATAGATTTCTTATCTTTTTTAAACTTCTTTATTTGCATAAGTAGGTTTTGATTACGATTATTTAAACGTGAAAATTCTTGATTTTTTGGATTGTTGACTTTATTCTTAGTGTTTTTATTCTAATCTTTTAAACCTCTGATTTGTTCCAATAACCTTTGATTAAGGTTGTTTAAGCACAATTTTCTTCTTTTTTCTTCTTGAATTCTTCCTCGAGATCCTCCTTTTCTTGTTCTAATAACTATATTGCTTCGTGACCTTAGCCTTCTTGATTTGTGCGAGTAATTTTTGACCATGGTCCTTGAGGTGATAAATTTCTTCATTTTGGTCTTTAATAACTTTGTCAAATTCTTTTTGCATTTTTGATATTGACCATTGATTTTCTTGAAGGATCACCTTTGAGATGCTTTTAAGATATTTTGATGTTATTGGATTTGAATCCGATTTAATGTCCTGTAACCTTATCTTCTTTTTATAGGAGAATGTCAAAAACTTAAATTTCATGTTCAAGATGAAGGAACCTAGTGTTTCCATCCAACATGAATCCATAATTATGTCACCATCATCACTCCATAAAGATCCGACAGTGAATTGCAATACAACGATATAATCCCCAATATTTAATTGTAAATCGATTGTCATATTTTTTCTCATTCCACAAATCGAGTTCTTCGGAAATGACCCTTTTTTCTTGGTAATTATTTACCTTAAAACTTTAAAATACTCTTATAAATACTCCCTTGACTTTTTATCTCTCGACACACCCACACATACACATATTCTTCTTTCTTAGTTCTTAATAATTTGACCTTGATATTATACTTATATAAAAACTTAATAATCACCACCTTTTTTTTAACCTTCGGATGGGGTCTTTTTTCCTCCTTTTTAATTGAATTTAAGAGTGTTCCCTTTTTAATTGAACTAATTGCCTTTATCATGTAAGGTTGGTACTCTTTACAGTTTAAACCTTTAATTAAATTTAAAATCAATTATATATATATATATATATGTCACGCAAAGGGAAGCGTTACGACTTTTATTCAACACGACGATTTGTATGACCCTTTTAATTTTCTACACGAGTACAAACAAAGGTATGGACTGATTTTTCACATGGACTGAAATTTTGTATATTTTGCACTCATTCGGAGGTTGTACGGCTGTACCAATCGACAACTGTATGACTGCACTATGGTAATGGAAATGGTGTATGACGTATGGCACGACCTGCAATTAAATTTTTTCACGATTATAACTTCTACCATATAGTGTGGATGAACGACAACATATACAGTGGCGTCGTACGACTGTACGAAGGCTACAGGCACCGATTTTGGATAGTACAACAATGGTGGCAGGGGAGGCGACATCATGTACGGGCTGTATTTTTAATGTTACATCGGCTGTACGATCTTCAATTCCGTACAGTGTGTACGAAATTCGTATGATTAAATTAATTGATTACTTGTAGAGTCTTCCGTACAACGAGTTCTGGGTGCTAGATATTCTATTTGTGGTTGTGCATAAATTTTAATGATTATGTAGTTTTTATTCCCAAGTACTTTTTTGAATCCAATAGTCTTGTGACTACAATGGTCTCGCTTTTTTTTTCTTTACTCTGCAACAGAATGATTATTTCTTCAATAGCAATTCTTGATTTTTCCTTTATTTGCAAAAGATAAACTTTTCTTTAATTGTATTTCTAAATTGTAAAGGGCCAAAAGCCCTGATGTGGTGAAAGACCTAGCAGTTTAGTTGCCAAGGGAACCAAATTTTGACTAAAACTCTGATGACCAAAGGCCAACATTAGATTCGCTCTGGATATCAAATGTGGCGAACCAACTTTGTTCATACACGGAATATCCAAAATACTTGGAATATAAAGAAATCCATTTAGGCTAATAATATATATTGAATAATAATGTATAAGAATATGAATATAATATGATTACAATGAGAATGAGAGCCCGTATATATACCCACTTCTCGTGGATAGACATGACCTTTCATCAGGAAGGTGTTTCTTCATAACATATTTAGTAATTG
>SNQJ01S0024519.1:0-12654 GCA_010110895.2 Picea sitchensis | reverse complement strand
TGGACATGTGTAAACCTCTCCTAAACCCTCCACCCTTGGTCTTGTTGGGCTTGAATTTGTCTAGGGTTTGTGTTTTTGTTTTTTAGGGGTTAATACAAGAAATATTTAATAAATAGAAATTGAAAAATATATTTAATTAATATTTATACTAATTAAATATATTATTTTTATTAATATTTCTTTTAATTAACCCTCACCCTTTAGTATAAAAAAAGCCCCCTCCCTCTTCATTTACACACTTCATTCTAACTCTCTCCAAAGTGTGATGCCTTGTCCTCTTGTGACAGATCGGCCTCCTCTTGTGACAGCTCGGCCTCCTCTTACTATTGATCAGCCTCCTCACATCCTAGCGGCTCCTTTGATGGCAGTCTCCTGACCTTTATTTGTAGCAGGGTTCTTGATCTAAGTCTTGCTGAGTTTGTTTTGTTGTCTGGAGTATACGGAGTGTTTCTTACTGCTGAGATTTCTGGTGTTGTAACCAATCAGGGAACAAAACCCTTGTTTATCTGCCATCTCATATCTAAGTGCCTTGTGAGGGCCGCGGCACTCTAAGAAAGGTGGTTGGGCCATCCTTAAGACAACCGTCTCACTTCCTAGCTCTTATGTTCTTGCATGAGGGTTTGTGAAGTATTTTATGTGAAGTTCTGGTAGAGGTTTGACTGTCCTATAATTCTCTTTGACAAGAGATCTCACCCATGAGGTAGATCCATGATCTTGTACTTTTTCTGAGCATATATATTTCAGTGGCTCTACATCTCTTGTGTGTGGGATGATCTCCTTCAGTGATCAGAGGTAAGACTTCAAGGTAAGTAACTTGTCCAATTTATTACTATTTAGATCTATAAGTTGTACTTTGATTTTGAAACTTATCATGATTTAGATCTGATCTATATCAGATCCATTGATTAAATCAGTCATCTAATTATCTAGATCTGTTTATTGTCAAGATCTGTTTATCTACTATCTAGATCTAATCTTATTGTTTAGCACTGTTTGTCTTTTACCTAGATCAGTCTGTTTAGATCTTGGTAAAACTACTACTCAGATCTGTGCTTTGTTTAGAAAGAGTTTATCTAACAACTGCTCATGATCATAATGAAATTCTAGCTCTCATATAAAACACTAAAGTTCAGATTACTTATTTGTTCTAAGTCTAGATTTATTTTAGATCTTTACTGTTCTCACTAACAGATTTTAAAAGACAGTGATTTTCTGCTTTACCTCTCTAATTCCAAACCCAAGTAGAAACAACCCACAAAAACTAATAGCAATACTACTACCAATCTATTCCAAGCAAAATACTTTGCTTGGGTCTCCAAGTAGAACAATGCAAACAAGGAAATACCAAAAAAATTGCAGCAATATTACCTCAATGAGAACACCATACAATAGCACCAAGAACACTCCAAGAAAACACAAGAGATCCTCCAAAGCTTCACTTTTATTATCCACAAGATGTGGCTGCAAAACTTGCAGCAAGATTACAAAGAAGAAATTGGGAGAGATCAAGAAGGAAGGGGAGAAATTTGGGCAGCATGGAGTTGCACTGGAAATAGATGGAAAAATGAGTAGAGGGGCCTCTCTTTTAAGGGAGGAGAGGAAGAGAGACCCCCCTTGCATGTGTTACAAGTGTCACCCAAATGGGAGGGGGTTCCACTCAAGGGGCGTGCAATTTAGGAGAGAGGGGTGAGGTTTTAGGAGGTGGGAACCCCAATCCTAGTGTTTAAACACTAGCCATGGCCCAAGGGGGGCGCCCAAGGTGTGGGGCCCTTCCCAACCTTAGCTTTTACCATTTCCCATACTCACATGAAGAGGGGGGGGCACATTTCCCCTTAGGGAGACTCAACAAAAGGTTAGAACTTGCCATGGGGGGGGTTCTTTCTCATGCTAAAGCCTTTTTCTAACTTAGGAAACACTTTATGAAGCATTTCCCCCTCTTTTTCCATGACTTTAGTGATTTTTCCAAAATTTGGTTTTTTACCTTAGCCAATTAAATGTTGGTTTTTGACTAACTTGGATTCCTCATGGACATTGACCTAGCAAAACTTATCCAATTGAGCTGAAACTTGGTCAAAGGGTGTAGGAGGTCATAAGGCATTTGATTTGAGTACCCATACCCCTATACAAAATCCCCAAGGACCAAATTTTTACATTTTACATAAAAAATAATTAAAAACAAAATCCTATCAAAACTTAATGGAATTCTGCAAGACTCTAGAAGATGTCTAGCATAGTCATTTACAACATCTTTAAACCTTAGTCACCCATTGGGCCCGATCATTAGAACGTCTTTCACCACTTTGGAGAATTATTTGAGTGAAAAAACTCAAGGATAATTAAAATCGCCGGTAGGCGAGATTAATTACCTAAGGAAAAAAAACACTCGATGAAAGGACTTCCCTAATGATAAATTCCTAGGAAATTAAATAAAAATTGACCCATGCTAACATATTACATTATTATCATCAGGACAATGTATTAGTCATGTTAAGAGACAATGTATGGTACTGTATGCATCTTCCATGACTTGTGACAAACTGTATTCTTCAGAGTAAATTTGCATACCATAAAGTTACTGTAAACTAGCTTTCCAATAGTTCAATCTTTCTTGATGCTCTACCTATAAATTTCCTGTTAATATCTCGTGGATAGAAATATGCAGCCTCATGAACTTTGTTGAAGTGCAGGTGAGCAGACAATATTTCTTCAATTGTATGCAGTTTTTATTCAATGGGATTTCATTGCTTATATTTTGTTCAACTATGTTTATTTTATATGCTTGGCGAAAAATGGTTTTCAAATTCTGTATAATGCTTGACAGAATTGTTCAAAACAGGTGACATATCTTCCAATGTCTATTATAATCACAACATTTAAGAAACAGGATGTCAAACACCCACTGGAAGGATTTGGAATCCTTGTTCCATCTAAAGAAGAGAAAAATGGTTTTCAGACATTAGGCAAGTCACTACCTCTTCCTTCCTTTAAAGGGCTATAATAATCATTTCATTTAATAAGTTTCTGCTGTATGGTTGCATCTGTTCTAAGAAGAAACAGATTTTAAGAATTAACCATCACTTGTCTTTGGAAGGTATATAGTGCTTCTACATCCTAAGTTGTATTAGAAACTATCCCTTGTACAGGTACACTTTTTTCTTCTAACATGTTTCCAGATAGAGCACCAACTGATCAATATTTGTTTACAACCTTTATTGGAGGTAATCGGAACAGGAAGTTAGCTAAAAGCCAATTGTAAGTAAATGTTTAACAGAGCAATGTAAACCATTAACTGATAACCTGTCATCACTCAAATTTGTATTTTTTTGTTATTTTGTTTTTGTTGTTATTTATAGATTGTTTGCTAACCATTCATTTTGCCAATAAAACATTCTGTCACTTTGTTTACCCCATTCTCATACATTGGCAGAAAGGACTTACAAGAAGTTGCAGTGAATGACCTGAATAAAATTTTGGGTGTGGGGAGTGACCCATTGTCAGTGAAGTAAGTGCATTTGATGGCTTGATGCTTGAATATTTTTTTAGCATGTGGCTGCCAATTCCCTATGGCCATCTGTTGAGTCTTGTGAAAATTATGCACTTTGATGTCAACAATTATTGGCCATCAGGTTCGACTATGGTTCTGTTTTTAGGTCTTCCTTGGGCACTTGTTTCTGCAGCTATTTCAGTATCAAAAGAATCTTAAACAGATAGACCTTTTAAAAGGGTTCTAAATTGAACTTCACATACTTTGCAGACATATTTACTGGAATGAAGCATTTCCTCTATACAGTCTTGATTACAACTCAGTTGTAGCTGCCATCGATAAGTTGGGAAAGAGTCTTCCAGGGATCTACTTTGCTGGTAAGCTGTACCTTGCGTTATTTAACTCACATCATTACTATATATATCTATATGAAGACAATCACCTTCTGAACTGGCAAGTTCTAAGATTGGCTGCTTTTAGTAGATGTAGAAAAATAAAAAATAAAGCTGCTGAAATGCACTAGATAAAAGTTCTAAATATATTATGAAACACCCTAGATAGCTTATTGAAATAGCTAAATGAAGGATTTGGAAAAGTGCTGAAGTTTTGATCTGATTGAAATATTAGATTCACCCTTTACAACTGCCTCTGATGGATGTTACGTAGCAGTACATAAATATCGGTCACAATTTTGATAATACTAACAGAATTTGTTCATATTCGAAGCCTAGAGTTATCAACCATTTTTAAATGTTTTATGGTATGGAAATTCTGAAAATTTTGAATAGAGTTAAACGTGAATATAAATGCAACTAATATGTACAAAGATTTATATTTTATTTTTGTTTTATAACATTTTAACTGCTAATTTTCCAGGTAATTACAGGGGTGGTTTATCTGTAGGAAAGGCATTAACTTCCGGATTTAAGGCAGCAGACCTTGCAATCTCAGATTTCAACTCAAAGGGCTTGTGCACCATGATTGGGACTGACCACGAAGTCAAATAGCTAAATCCTTTCAACTGTGCCGACAATGCTACTTGTCTTTTTCCATTGCTCACTGCTAGATGTCCTTCGTTGTTTTTTTCTTACCTTTTCTAAATTTTATTTACGGAATAGACAACCACTTTAAAACATGATATAGAGTACATCAACCAATAGTAGATATGCATTCAAGCTACAAACATATATGATATGATCAGCTCAATCTTCATGATTTTGCATTCAAGGAAGAAGATCCAGTCTACAGCATGGATTTTCATAATCCTTGTGCCTTATTCAGTACAAGGTGAACTACCATAGATTCGTCTTGACTTCAAATCTATTAAGCATTGAGAAGTATAAAAAAAAACCCATGCAAATAACTCACTGCTAAAAAAGTCCAAGGTTATGATTAATCTATTCCAGTTTTTTAAACGTTATGTTCATGAATTAAAAGAATTAAAAGGTTTCTTTTTTACATTAACCATCAGACATCAGTGTTTTTTCCTTCAATTTATTAACATTATACACAGGTTACACTGAATTCTCTTCCTCTCCAGGGTGTAAGAGCACCTTGCTTCTCTCGATACTAACATGAAAGAACGAACTTGAATTAAGTACTCATAAGCAATCAAAAATATGAGGAACAATGTTCTAATAGTCAAAATTGAACTCGGATTAGAATCGACCGGCAACTCAGTTTATAAACCGTTTACTAAAAAGTACATAAAATATGAAAATTTTAATATATATATTCATGTACATCAGTGTAAATCCAAGCCATTAGAGACCAAATATGCAAATTCTACTCATGTATATACCATGTAAGGGTGAATATAGAAAAATGGCACCAAGTGCAATACATACCCGAAACAAAATACATAAACAACAAGGCTCTAAATGGCCTCTAGAATCCAAAAAATAGCATGCTACAAGCTACTACATATCAATGATTAACATGATCAATTAGCAAACTCATCACCAATCCGGATTTGAATGTCAAATCCACCGCAAACAATGCAAAGAATGTCAAACAAGCTCCAAGCTCACTCCAAATTGCAGCTCTTCAATGTAGTCCACAAGCTCCAAATTGCAGCTCTTCAATGCAGCTCCACAAACTCCAAATGCTCACAAATGCCCAGCAGCTCTTCAATGCAGCTCCACAAACTCCAAATGCTCACAAATGCCCAATGAGAGAGGTGGGAGGAAAATCGGGGGGTGAGGGGGGGCTGTCCCATATAAGATTGGTTTTGTGGTTTTGGGGTTGGGGGGGGAGAGTTATTTTGCTATTTTTTGTGTTTTTCTTAAAAAAATTGAGCGGCCTCTAGCTGACCGGTTTGGAACAGAACTGGGAAAACTGACCAATTCGGTAAACTAGATAACAAACTGATTCAAAGGCCAAGTCACCTCTTGGAGGCACCAAACAGGTCGAATCAGTCAACTTCGAGTCTGATTCAGTTGAAGATAGAATCAATGGACTTCGAGTCTGATTCAGTTGAAGGTCGAATCAGTCGACTTTGAGTCTGATTCAGTTGATTTTTAAAACATCGATGATGAATGGGTTAACTAACATGCACATGTTCTTCCAAATTGGTGGGAAACCGTATTTTCAATTTCATGAGTGACAAACCAGCAAGTGCAAAATCTCTATTCTTTTGAGTTAATTGTTGGGAATGTTGAGATATGCATGAAAGAGACAGGATCAAATGGAACCAACCAGCAAAACCATAATCCAACAAACCCTAAAATCTACACAAATAGAAGATCAACCAGCACTAGTGCACAATATAAAAGAGCACAAGTGCTAGAATATGAAAGATTGTGCTCGCTCTACCATTGACAATACCCTTGCCCAACCATAGGCCAAAGCCACCTCCGAAGCCACCCCCCGAGCACCCTGACCTTGACAGAGAAGAGAATCCTGGTAGCAATCCAATAGCCAAGAGAGGCTAATGCACCAAGCAAGAAGTAACCAAGCTGATCAGATAGTCCCACCCAAAAGCTAGCACAGTACCTTCCCCAGGATTTACACACAAGACTGCAACTGCACTGCGTAGAATTAGCTCTCTGCAACTGCTGAGAAGTGTGTCAAATGAGAGACTGGCGCCCTGTATTTATAGTGGTTCTAGCAGACTTACTGGGGCCGACTTCTCCTTCTAGGTACTAATTAATTCATATTAATTATATCTCTGCAGCCGACATCTTGTCCAGGGTTTCCTTCATTTCTTTGCTTCCTTCCGGAACATTCTAATCTTGTCAAAGGTCACAATAGAGGTTCATACCTCCCAAAGCTACCATAATATTAACAACAAGTGCATTAGAGAGAGAGAGAGCCATAGCCATAACCATAACAACACTTGATAAAGAGATTCGTGACAATAACCATCAAAAGAGAGCACAACGCTTGATATAGTGCTTGTAGGCTAAAAACTAAATCACTTGTATAAGAGATTAATGATGGTCTCCAAATGAGAGGTGAGTTGCGTTTTTATACACAATTCACAAGGTAGAGTGATTTCTCCGAGAAGGGTTATGGACCAACTATGATGACAAGGTTTGCTTTAACCACCTAGGAATCCAACAAACCTTAAATATGCACAAGTAGAAAATGAACCAGCACTAGTGTGCAAGATAAAAGAGCACAAGTGTGTTAGATGTTAATTTTCTAATCCAGTGCCTAGATAAATTATTTCCTTGTGATTTCCTTGCTGAAAATTAAATTTGCAACTCACAAAATAAAATACATTGACTGAATAATTAACTGGAAATAAAAAAAATAGCAGAAGCAACGGGAAACCAAATTTCACACAAACACACATACACAGAAAAAAAAATTCCCTTCGAATCAGGTTTTCATTAATAATGACTGCAAGCTTACAAAGGCTCCCAAATTGGGAAATCTTCCCACTAAGAAAAGAAACAGAAAAATACAGCAAAACCTAACTGATTAATTTGCTGCCTAGATCCTTTGTCACCAACTGTACAACCCTATATGCGGTTGAGCCTTCTATCCAGTGCATACTCACACCCTTGGCACTTTGTACCCGCACCTTGCACAACATGTGTGGCACATGCCTGCGACTTGAACCCCATGTGTGGTGTATACCTATTCCATGTATGACGTGTGTGGCATTTCCTGCAGCTATGTACGACCCATACATGTGATTGTACCTATTGTTTATCTGTCTTGTTGCTTCTCAATTGCTTCCTTCTTTAGACTGAGTTGATCTCTAGATTAAAGTCCTTCTTCACCCTTGTTGAGATCCCCTTGAGCCACAATCCTTCGTGTCTCTCTATGAATCAATAACTCCAATAGATGTGCTGTTATGAACACAAATATATATATATATATATATATATATAATAATTAAATAATAATAATTAATACTCAATAACTAAATATGTTATGAAGAAACACCTTCCTGATGAAAGGTCATGTCTCTCCACGAGAGAACAACCATGCGTGGGTATATATACGGGCTCTCATTCTCATTGTAATCATATTAGATTTATATTCTTATACATTATTATTCAATATATATTATTAGCCTAAATGGATTTCTTTATATTCCAAGTATTTTGGATATTTCGTGTATGAACAAAGTTGGTTCACCACATTTGATATCCAGAGTGAATCTAATGTTGGCCTTTGGTCACTAGACTTTTAGTCAAAATTTTGTTGCCCTTGGCAACTAAACTGCTAGGTCTTTAACCACATCAGGGCTTTTGGCCCTTTACAATTTAGAAATACAATTAAAGAAAAGTCTATCTGTTGCAAATAAAGGAAAAATCAAGAATTGCTATTGAAGAAATAATCATTCCGTTGCAGAGTAAAGAAAAAAAAAAGAGACCATTGTAGTCACAAGACTATTGGATTCAAAAAAGTACTTAGGGATAAAAAACTACATAATCATTAAAATTTATGCACAACCACAAATAGAATATCTAGCACCCAGAACTCGTTGTACGGAAGACTCTACAAGTAATCAATTAATTTAATCATATGAATTTCGTACACACTGTACGGAATTGAAGATCGTACAGCCGATGTAACATTTAAAAATACAGCCCGTACATGATGTCGCCTCCCCTGCCACCATTGTTGTACTATCCAAAATCGGTGCATGTAGCCTTCGTACAGTCGTACGACGCCACTGTATATGTTGTCGTTCATCCACACTATATGGTAGAAGTTATAATAGTGAAAAAATTTAATTGCAGGTCGTGCCATACGTCATACACCATTTCCATTAGCATAGTGCAGTCATACAGTTGTCGATTGGTACAGCCGTACAACCTCCGAATTATTGCAAAATATTCAAACCTTACAAAATTTCAGTCCATACCTTTGTTTGTACTAGAAAATTAAAAGGGTCATACAAATTGTGTTGAATAAAAGTCGTAACGCTTCCCTTTGCGCGACTTATATATATATATATATATATATATCTAAAATTGATTTTAAATTTAATTAAAGGTTTAAACTGTAAAGAGTACCAACCTTACAGGATAAAGGCAATTAGTTCAATTAAAAAGGGAACACTCTTAAATTCAATTAAAAAGGAGTAAAAAAGAGCCCATCCGAAGGTTAAAAAAAAGGTGGTGATTATTAAGTTTTTATATAAGTATAATATCAAGGTCAAATTATTAAGAACTAAGAAAGAAGAATATGTGTATGTGTGGGTGTGTAGATAGATAAAAAGTCATTTATATGTCAAGAAAAAAGGGCGTATTTATAAGAGTATTTTAAAGTTTTAAGGTAAATAATTACCAAGAAAAAAGGGCATATTTATAAGAGTATTTTAAAGTTTCAAGGTAAATAATTACCAAGAAAAAAGGGTCATTTTCGAAGAACTCGACTTGTGGAATGAGAAAAAATATGACAACCGATTTACAACTAAATATTGGGGATTATACCGTTGTATTGCAATTCACTGTCGGATTTTTATGGAGCGATGATGGTGACATAATTATGGATTCATGTTGGATGGAAACACTAGGTTCCTTCATCTTGAACATGAAATTTAAGTTTTTGACATTCTCCTATAAAAAGAAGAAGATAACGTTACAGGACATTAAATCGGATTCAAATCCAATAACATCAAAATATCTTAAAAGCATCTCAAAGGTGATCCTTCAAGAAAATCAATGGTCAATATCAAAAATGCAAAAAGAATTTGACAAAGTTATTAAAGACCAAAATGAAGAAATTTATCACCTCAAGGACCATGGTCAAAAATTACTCGCACAAATCAAGAAGGCTAAGGTCACGAAGCAATATAGTTATTAGAACAAGAAAAGGAGGATCTCGAGGAAGAATTCAAGAAGAAAAAAGAAGAAAATTGTGCTTAAACAACCTTAATCAAAGGTTATTGGAACAAATCAGAGGTTTAAAAGATTAGAATAAAAACACTAAGAATAAAGTCAACAATCCAAAAAATCAAGAATTTTCACGTTTAAATAATCGTAATCAAAACCTACTTATGCAAATAAAGAAGTTTAAAAAAGATAAGAAATCTATGGAATGCAACGCAGAACAACTTATCAAAGAAACATCGAAGTCTTCAGAAGTAAAATTTCAAGTTGTGGAAAAAGAAACAAATACAAACCCAACCCACATCACAGCGAAAGAAGATGTCGATCTAATTGAAGTAAAAACATATCCAAAAATTCCAAGTAAAGATCTAGCAACCAGCCAAGTAACATTGTTGCATGAAGAAAATCATATATCGAAATTAAACCAAGAAAACACTACAAACATGATAAGGGGAAATCATGTCATAAGAACACCTTATCGACATCCAATTCATAAAAACAGATATCTTAAACAATCAGAGTATCAATATCATTTAAGTCAGAAACGACTAACTTATTGATCAAAAAATATTGATACCAATGCAATTAAATCTCATGATAACAATTTATCATGGAAGTGCAAAGTTCCGCAAAGGATTGAATTAAGATGGCGAGATCCTTTAAAATTCAAAAAAAAATCTCGGCACTCAAAGGTTCATATCGTCTCGTATCATCAACTACAATAGCTCCAAGAATTGAGAATGATGCAAAGACGTTACAAGCTAAATAAAAGGACGTCAAGCCCTTCCATCACTATGCTTTGAAGACAAATCATTTCAAAAGGAGAAGGCAATGCTATGAATACAAATAGATATAAATAATGATTAAATAATAATAATTAATACGCAATAACTAAATATGTTATAAAAAGACACCTCCCTGATGAAAGGCCGTGTCTCTTCATGAAAGGGCACCCCTACGTGGGTATATATACGGGCCCTCATTCTCATTGTAATAATCTCATATTCATATTCCCATACATTATTATTCAATATAATTATTATCCTAAATGGATTTTTTTATATTCCAAGTATTTTGGATATTTCGTGTATTAACCGAGTTGATTCACCACATGTGTCTTCTCATTTCACCTTGGTTGTCTTTTATAATATTGAGTTGAATCACTAACCCTAATCTCCAAAGTGATTAATAGTTGAGATTAGATCTCACATCACTTGAGATCAACGGTTGAGACTAAGTCTAAATCACTAATGTAATTAAATTACATTTTATTAAATTTTTCCTAACTCAATAATTAAAAAGATGTTCACTTTAATAATTCATTTAATTAAAGTGAATTTCCAAAGTTTCTAAAAGGTCCTTTGGACGAATTTCACACGTTTAGACATTTAGACTTGTGCAGAAGTACATGTTCGATGCTACAATCATCAACACTCCCTCTTATTGAGGAAGGTACTTCTTAAATAGCCACCTGGAACTGGATGTCCCTCCGATCCCAGCACAATGTCCCACACGTCATCTTGCACCATAACATCTTGATATACATAATGGTTTGTTGCCTCTTCAATGACGTTACTCATTAGTGCCATAAAGTTTGGGAACTTCTTTGGAGGCCTACTCTCCCTGACAATGCTCCTAGGAGCCTCAACATGCTCCTGAGCATACTTCAATGTCTGCGTAAACCACCTGGGTCTCCTGACAGAGTTGGAAGGGGTTAACTCCTCGTCCCCACCTGAAGGTTGACTCCCTGAACTGTAAGCCTCTAAACGTTGTTCTCCCTTCGCAACCTCCTGCTCCTCCTCCTTTGTCGCCAATGGCAACTCATGAGACTTCCTAGATGCCAAGTTCTCCTCGAACTTAACATCTCTACTCATAATTTTCTTCCTGTACATTGGTATGAAGATCATGTAATTTTTGAGGTCTTGTTGTATCCCACGAATATGCCCTTCTCTCCTAAAGGCTTCAACTTTGTTCTCTTATCCACATGCACATGGATGTATATTGGACAACCACTCCTATGAATGTTATCTCTGGCTTCACTCCTATGAATGCTTCCTCGGGAGTCTTTTCCTACAATATCTTATGAGGACTCTTATTCTGCACATATAGTGTCGTGTTACATGCCTCTTCCCAATTAAATATAGGCATATCTTGGTCATGTATCATAGCCCTAGCATAACCGATGATGGAAAAGTTCTTTCTCTCCTCAAATCCATTATGTTGAGGCTTGTACAAGACTGTCAACTCCCTCTTGATCCTTGCTTCCTTGCAAAAATCCTTGAAGTCATTAGAGGTGTACTCTCTCCCAGTATCCAACCTAAAGACCTTGATCCTCATCTGAAACTCCACCTAGGCCTTGAACTCTCGGAATCGACTAAAGACCTCATCCTTGGTATTCATAAAGAATATCCAGGTTTTCCTGGAAAAGTCATCAATAAATTTCACATGATATAGTGCTCCCTACATTGATGCCACTGACATTGGTCCACTCGCATTTTAATGTATAAGATCCAAGATCCCCTTGGACCTACTCTCGCTGCTTGGAAAAGTATCCTTGGCATTCTTGTCAAGTGCACACCCTCTACACACACCCTCTTTCTCAACACTGAAATCTAGGAGACCAGTGACAATCTCCTTCAGGATTGGAAATGTCTTGTAGTGCAGGTGTTCCATCCTCTTGTGTCATATCTCACACAGGTTGTCACTGTCATGTACCAAGGCCTAAACAAGCTTTCCCTGCAACCTGTATAAATTTCCCTCTTTAACCCCAATGCTCATTGTTATGTTAGGGCTAGCTCCCTCTGGAGATATGAGTACTTTCCCTTTCTTGAACATGACAACAAAACCCATGTCCTCCATAACTGAGACTGAGAA
>SNQJ01S0024518.1:238465-249176 GCA_010110895.2 Picea sitchensis | reverse complement strand
TCGAGAGAAATATTCTTGAATCATTTCTCCTTTCTGCATCTTGGTATTCTTCAACTGAGTTCTGAGATTCATCTTTCGATTGATGTTATTTCCTTCATATAGTTTGCTTAGAGCATCAAACATCTCCTTCGAGGTTTTCTTTGACGATACATACGGGATCAGGTGGTCTTTGATTGAATCTGCAATGATTCTCTGAGTCCTGATTGAGTTCTTCTGATGCTTCGCTTTCTCTACGGCATCTTCAGGTTCCTCCACTTCTTCTTAGATAAATCTTGATAGGTCATTCTCTACAAGGATTATACCAATCCTATACTTCCAGGCACGGAAGTTTTCTATGCCTTCTAGTTTCTCAACAAGCTTTATGCTTGCAGACATCTTGTACTTTCGACAACAAAAATAACCAAAAATTGAAAATGCTCAAAATCAAGTTTTGACCTTACCAGGAGGTGCGCTTGGCTGAGACGAGTAGCCTGGTGTCCTTAGATTTGAGAAAATCCAAATTTTACCCCATCAAATCTGATCTGTGGATTTCTGGACTGGTGCTTCCGGTACTTCTGGTACTCTGGTACTTCTGGTACTGGTTTTCTGGTACTTCTGATACTTTTGTGAAACTAGGGTTTCAATTTCTGGGAGATCCAGCCACTGAAAAGGTGCGCTCTAGGTGCCAAATTGATCATAGGGGGAGGGTGCAACTTTCTAGGAGGTCAGGGGGCTGAAAATAGATACTTTTTCAAAACCCTAATTTGCAGGTGCTGCAACAGTGACATTTTTCCTCTTACAAATAATGCTTTCTTCAGGTTGGCTCTGAAACCATGTTAATTTTTATGCCATTATTATAGTTATTTGCATTTCATTAGATAAGAGAATAATAAGAAAAAGATCACTGAGAAATACACATTCACAAGAGACACAACATTTATCCTGGGAAACCCTCTAGGGGAAGAAAACCCAGCAAAAACTTCTTTATCATAAATAACTTATACAATGTTCAAGAGATAACTCAAACCAATACAAAAAGTCCTCCCCAAGAGATGTGCCACTCTTCTTCTCCTCTCTGGTAATTGCAGCTTGCCTCATAAGAGAAATGAGCAAGTGAGTTGTGTGTTTGAAGTGAGACGCTAGACTCTTATTTATACAAGACTGGCACGTGTGAAAGGTCACAACTGGCAGGGCTGACCTCTCATTCTGGGTGGGTAAACCCACCTTTAATTAATTATGGGTCTTCCATAATAATTGTTGGGGCCGACTTCTTATTCTGGCCTTTGTAATTGTCCGATGACCAATCCGCAAAAGGGGATTTGGTCCTTATACAATTACCGACATGATTAATCCTCAATGGGGATTAATCCAATAACAAAAATAATAATAATGCCATGATTAATCCTCAATGGGGATTTAATCCAATAATAAAAATAATAAGAATGCTCTTCGTAGTTACATTATTTCAACACCTTTTGACTCAATGTGAGTTGCTTGAACACACACCTCGTCAAGATTAGTCGAATTAAACATCAATATCATATGATGTAAATAAGTATGCAATCCTCCTATATATTTGAGAAGAGTTTCCTGGGTGTAGAGAGGTATACCAAGTATCAATGCTCTTTTTCGAAATTCTTGTGTGTATTCTTGCACACTTTGTCTCTTACTTTGTCTCAAATTCTGTCAATCCATCATAGCCTGCTGCATATATCCTAATGGATAAAATTTCTTTTTAAGTGCTGAAGTGAACTCATACCAAGAGGAAACGATTTTGCCTTTCGTGGCAAGATCCTCTTGTGATCTGCTCTCCCACCAAATGAGAGCAGTCCCTCCAAGTCGGAGAGAAGCCAACTGAATTTTAACAATATCTTCATTAAACTTTTGAATCCTACAATAAACTTCAATTTGACGGATCCAATTGTCCAATTGTTCAGCATTAAGCTCTCCATTATACATAGGTAATTCAAACTTAATATCAAGCTTTAAATGATGCATATTAGGATCAAATTTTGGTTTTTGCTTATCAAATGGAGAAGGAATAGAACCATCAAGAAGAGATGGAGAAGTTGGTGGGGTTTTAGGAGGTTCCTCACCACCTTCTTCTTTTTTACCTTCTGTATTAGATGGTCCACCTTGTTCACCTTTCTTTCGATCTTGATAGAGCTCCTCTACCATCGTTTGCATTCTCATGAAAGTTTTCAGAAACTCCTCTTCAGAAGGGATAGAAGAAGTTGTTGCTTCTCCTTTTGGTGAAGACATTCTTCCTCTTCTTGAACCAATTTCTAGATCAAACTCTTCAAGTTCCCCTTCACCATGTTGAAGCTTGGATCTTGTTAACATCAACTCACAAAGCAAATGGTTAACCTCGCTCTGATACCAACTTGATTTGAAAATTTTACTTGATCTTTAACCATTACTTGCATGTGAATTTCTTAATTGTTAACCATCTTTATGAATGCAAAATTTAAGAACATTCATCAACACATAAACATGTAACCATACTATCTAAGAACAAGAATTGGTAACGGAGTTCACCAGACTTCCTAGCTACCTCTCTGGGCCACTTTCCAAATGGGAAGGCCAATAGATTAAGTATTCAAATGCTTACAAAGTGACTTTTGAGTTATGTCTGTCATATACAGTAACAGACTTCAACAACAGCTGCAAGATGAAATTCTGAGACTTTTAAGTATGAACATGGATACCTTTCCGTGTATCTGGAAGATTTTGTGAACACGTTTTTGTCTGGATGCCTGAATGCAAAAACCAAAGCTGGATTTAGAATCCTTGTGAAAAATAGAGACTTTTGACTATAAAATCGATACATTTATGAAACTGGACTCCGAATGCCCTTTTTGGCACAATTCCCAAATCTATGTTGATTGTACAGTCCGTACGGCCTCGAGATGCGTGCCAATTCTGAACCACCTCGAAATACATGCAAAAACCACCTCGGTTTGTGTGCAAATTCACTTTGATCACTGTGCAACATCACCTCGATCTACGTGCCTATCTCTGCCTACATCAAAACTCCTCGTTCCTCTTCGGGATGCGTACAAAAGCCTCATTTAAATAATAAACAATAATAGTTTTGGGGGCGCGAGATATGGGCCAAAATCGTCCGAATCTTGGCAAATTTTGAGGATTTTGTGCCATCAATGGCCATGTCTCAAAGTTGTGGCACGTTGGTAGTTGTGGTTGTTAGGAGGGCGGAAGTCTCGTAGTCAAACCCACGGGCTTCTCCTCCATACTCATATATTTATACATGCGCGCGATTTGTGATAACATATGGTTTATGTTAAGGTTTTTGGGGCGCGATTTTTGGTGTATTTTATATATAGTGACACACATATATATGAAATATATGCGCGCGTTTTAACATATGGTAAAATGCAAGGTTTTAATACTATGTTTGGCGCATGATTTAATACCCATTATATAGTGTGTTTTGCTAAAGTATCATATGTTGGGTTTTTCCATAGTATTACATATGGTTTATAACATTATAACATGGGTTTATTACATTTGAATGGTTTTTAAAATATGTTTTGTTGCACCATATGATATGGTTTATATATATTGGATTTATGCTATGATTTTTAATACCAAGGGGGCCTCGGTATTGGCATGGTCAAGGGCTAGGTCCTTGACCACCCCTTTTTTTTCAAAACCATATTTTGACCATTTTAACCCATTCTAACCATATTTCACTAATTTTGACAAAACTTCAACTACTCATATCTTTGTCACTTGGAGGTTGTTTTTCCTGAAACGAATGTCACCGGAAAGCTGTTGACAAGCTCTTCCACTTTGTAAGCTTTAATTTTCCATTTGAATACTTTAACTCTATCGAATTTTGAGATGATCCACCTGGATCAATACTATACAGTATGAATTGGTCAATTTCCTAGATGATTCAGGTGACGAGGAGACGGATACCCTTGCTACCAAATACAAAATTGTTTCCCAATTAGAGCTACATAAGATAGCAACGAGGCCTAGACTCTTGTCTTACAATGATATGATCAATTGGGCACTGGAAAATGTTGATATCCCAACCAGGACCATCTTCAATTCACAAAAGGTCACAGTTGGTTCTTTCTGACCAATTTTCTCCAGCACCCAATTTCATTTACAATGCCAGTTTCCTAGTGGACTTTGACAAGAAGGAATGTGTCCAATATCGAAAAAACATGCCCGACTTAATTAAGGATTGGTACTCTTGCCCTGAGAAGTTCAGAGATGACTCCCATGGCGTATAC
The DNA here is from genome assembly GCA_010110895.2 of Picea sitchensis. Classification (NCBI taxonomy): domain Eukaryota; kingdom Viridiplantae; phylum Streptophyta; class Pinopsida; order Pinales; family Pinaceae; genus Picea; species Picea sitchensis. Next base: position 244,932 of record SNQJ01S0024518.1, on the reverse strand, counting down.
ACAGTCTCTTCACTAGAGTCTCACATAATGTATATAGCAATAATGATGTGTGGACTCTATGGGAGGAAAAACACAACTCATTTCTTGTTACAGTGGGTGCCTATTATGCACATGGTAGTAGAGGGGTATTATTTTGATTGGGTCAAGATGTTGTCAGATAGTTTGGTTAAGAAGATTACAGAATATCAATCATTGAAATCCAAGGGGAAACCTACCTCATTATTCATGTCAGCTTATATCATGGACATTGTCTTCTTTATAACACTTTTTCCCCTGATGGGATGGAACTAGACTCCAACTAGTGCTAAGCCCATACATGTTTATCATTCGAAACTATGGGAGGATGAAGTGAAAGATTTTCTTCTATGAAATCTGCAACTAGTTGGTGGTGCCAATGCATACCGTTATATATGGTTGCCCACCTCCCAAGATTTCTAACAAAATTGTGATTAATCTGGGAAAGATAGTAGACTGGTATGTTGAAGAGAATTTCTCCTATATTAGTGTTTTCAGTTGTTCAGTTCCTCCACATGATCTGCCTGTATTTCTACCAGATCGATTGGTGTACCATGAAGTAGCACATCAAAGTGTGCATGGGAGAATTAGTAAGAAGTTGAAAGCAGTACAGAAAAGGGTCTGGCCCACTTTCCCCCTGCAGATTGGTACATTTTCTCTGCTAGATTTCGGCCATTCGAAAGTAGAGGTCGTGGCCCTATAAGAAATCAAGTTGGTCAATATCAAATTCAAGAAGCACGATCCACTAAATATTGTAGTTAATCACATGGCCCTCTGCAATGTGAAAAGATATGAACATGAAAATTCTCCTAAAGATGAAGTATTTTGAAGATCAAGGTCCTATCAAGAGGTCTTGGGTTGAGTTCAAGCTCTAGCTCCAGATAAATTGGTCGAGTTTTATAAATTCTAGAAGCATCGAAGAAATATCCTTCCCAAAGTATTGCAGGGAGAGACCCTAATACCTCCATCTACACAACAAGTTGAGACCCAGAGCTTGGAAATAGGGAGCTCTAGTAAACAGGATGCTCAAGAAAGTTTGGAGAAGACTGAGGTTTTGAATCAGAAGGAAGACACCACATTGACAGATCCACCAAGCGATCACATTGAAACTCAGACTGAGGCCTTGATAATAAAGGGATAAGAAAATCCATTGTCCACACTGGGCAAACCAGCTACTTACATAGCCAGTAAGAATTCATCCACTGAGATAGGAAGTCCTATCCAATCCATCACACCCTTACAGTTCAGTAGAGGGAACCCGAGTGCAGAAGTTGTATTCATAAAGGATCTTATACCTATTTTGACAGAAGAGATGCCTCCTTCAGAATTCTTCTTCAGTAAGAAGAGATGGGTGGTAGTAAGAAGAGAAACATCAAAGGGATGGTGCGTCTATCAAGAAGAACAGAGTTCTATTGGATGGGAAGGCCCTATAAGAAGAAGACTTCGCTACAGATGTTGCGGGCTCATTGGGAGATTTTGCAACAAAAAACCAATTTTTAGTGGGTAACCTGAAGGAGAAGTTGAAGCAGAAGGATCTACTGGTGAGCCAGTTGTAGGACAAATAAAGACTATGGAGAAAGAAGTCAAGATAAATATGACTAAAGTCTTTGAGAAGACTAGAGCCCATGAAAGGCAGGAAATTCAAGAGCTCAGGATCAGCCTTGATGAGATACATAAAGAGTCACAGACAAGCAAGGAATTGGTCAAACAATTGCAGATGAAAATAAGCTTAATAAAAAAAGAAGTACTGGATATATTATCTTTCCAAGCCCAAGATTTAGAGATTCACGAGAAGCTACGATCATCCTAACGATGCCTCTTGACTAAAATAGAAGGTGTTCAAGATTATTATCGATTGGCAGAACACTCTTTAGAAAATATTTGCATAAAAGAGAAGGAGGCCACTGCAGCTAGAGTTACATTCTAGGAGGTTGCTCTGTCAGCAACAAAGGAGGATGTTACCAGGGTCACCAGATTGTCCCTCTCAGAACAAACCTGAGGAGATATAATTCTTAAGACCTAGGAGGTTAATATAGTTGAAAGTAAAATATTGGCCAGGGAGATGAAAAAGGCTTGTGAATAATCTTTCTATGCTCTTGAGAAATAATCACTGTACGTGGGAAGAGATAATATCTCTAGAGACCTGGGATAGATTGATATGACAAAAAATCAATATGATTTCAAGGCAAGTATGGAGGAAGCTTGGGCCAAAATTTTACAATTGAAACAGGTTGATCTTACTCTGATAAATAAATGGATAGTCAACCCTATCTTGATACTACAGTCTTTATCTCTAGAATCTAGCAGGATGGAAGATAAACTGCCTCATATAGAAAAGAATTTGTATACCTTTGAGGCAAATGATACAACAGAGCCCTCCAGGTTGTTGGTGCAATTTGTAAGAAAATGTGTTAAATGTATTGAGCCAGGAAAAGGAAGCACCTCTGGAAACCAATGAGATAACTTATACATATCATCTATACAAATCATGATTAGAGACCGTCTATCTCTGAGATGGATAAAAATAAGGAAAAATGTCTCTGCCAGTGTGATGAAGAGACAAAAGAGATACAAGTGAAGCGTTTCAAATTTCAAATTTTGTAATTTTTACTATTTTAGAAATAAGGAGAATTCCAACCGCTTAGGGTTGAGAACCTTTTGTATAAATACATATTTCAAAGATTGAACAAAGGTTGCTTCTTTTTGTATTGTAACTAAGAAAACTCATCCTTTGTGAGTATTAATACAAGTGCAGACAAGGATTCCAAATTTTGTGCAATTTGAGTTATGTGCCCTTCTTGTATTCTATATCTCTAGTTTTCTTTATGTTACTCCTTGATAAGTGAATGATTTCAACTTAGTACAACATATACTGTAATCACATTTTATTTAGTTATTTGATAAGCAAGCAGTTTTTCCTCTGTACTTTCTATTAGGAAATACAAGACCTGCAAACTACTTGGATCACTATATCATATATCCTTTCTGGGGTGCACTCTACATTTTCTTCTACTGTAAACAAGGTAAGATTTATTTGTCACTGATGCCTTAGCTTGTTTAAACTATTTTGTAATTTTCTCCCTCATAATTCAACTTGATTAATTGATTCAGACGACGAAACAAGGCCTCTGTTCTGTTCAACTATTAATTTCATTTGAGGATTTAATTCTTACACAACTAACGAAAGAACAAACACCTTTAAAAAACATTTCTTAAATTCCTGATGGCTGACATTACTCTTTTATCCTTAAGTTTAATCTTAGGAACAATAGATGGAAAAGTGTTATCTTAGCACAAAGACTCCAGCATAGAGAATTCTAGGGTTATTGGAACTCGTAAAGGAAATCTATATAGACTACTAGAAAAAAATGAAGAAGCTCGTGTACATGACGAAGTCAATCCCAATGAACTTTGGCACAAAAGATACGCTCATATTAACTATCAAGCATTACCTTTCCTCAAAAAGATGGTTGAAGGAATACCAAAATTACAGTCTACACATGAAGGAATTTGCAAAGGATGTGCTCTTGGAAAGAATATCAAGAAACCATTCCCAAGCAGCAACAATAGATCTAAGGAGATTCTAGATCAAATACATTTAGATGTTTGTGGTCTGATGCCAGTCAAATCTCTAGGAGTTTCTCTTTACTACGTAATATTCATAGATGATTACTCAAGAAAGACTTGGTTATATCTCTTGAAGACAAAGGATGAAGTATTCAGCAAGTTTCAAGAATTCAAAGCAGAGATAGAGAACCTCACAAACAATAAAATCAAGACCTTGAGAATAGATAATGGAGGAAAATACACATCCAAGGAATTCATTGCCTTTTGCAAATCAGCAGGGATTAGGAGGGCACTAATTGTTCCTCATAATCCTCAACAAAATGGTGTAGTAGAAAGGAAGAACAGATCTATTAAAGAAACCGTGAAGGCACTACTAAACGATCAAGGTTTATCTATGTTTTTTATGGGGAGAAGCAGCCATGACAGAAATATATGTTTAGAATAGACGTCATCGCCGCATATTGAAGGATATGACTCTAGAAGAAGCCTTCTCAAGAAATAAACCTATTGTGGAAAACTTAAGAATCTTTGGATGCCCCGTTTAATCTCACATTCCCAAGGATAAAAGGAATAAATTAGAACCCTCAGGAAAGAAGGGCATATTCGTGGGATATGGTGAATCATCCAAGGCTTATACAATCTATATCCTGGAACAACATAAGATTGAAGTCAACATAGACGTGACCTTCAATGAAAAGATGGATTTCAAGAAATCCATAGAAAAAACTATAGAAGAAGAAGAGTATGAAGAGCCTATTGAAGAAGGCACATGTCTTCCAGAAAACCAAAATGAAGAAAAGGAACAACTTGATCATTCGATGCAACCATGTGAGACTATTGATTCAGACATTGTACCTAAGACCAAGAAATGACCAGCTTGGCTTGAAGCTACCCTACAAGAAGCAGAAAGACTCAAGTCCCCAAGTGGGACCTTTAGAAAAAGTAAGAATCCCAAAATATTCTCCAGCTATGCAGCATACATGACAAACCTTCTAGATAAAGAACCTAACACGTTTGAAGAGGTAGTTCAGAAGAAACAATGGAAAGAAGCCATGACAGAAGAACACCAGTTCATCATGAAAAATGATGTATGGGAAATTGTGCATAGACCTAAAGAAAAATCAGTAGTAACTTCAAAATTGGTCTATAAGATCAAACATGCAGCAGACGGAAGCATGGGAAAATATAAAGCAAGGTTTGTAGCCAAAGGGTTCTCCCAGAAGGAGGGAAAAGACTATGAAAAAACATTTTCTCCAGTTTCCAAATATACTTCCATTAGAGATATCATGTCTCTTATCGCTTCCATGGGATGGATTTTACATCAGATGGATGTAAAGACAACTTTCCTCAATGGAGCAATCAAAGAAGAAGTATACATTGAACAACCTCAAGGGCTTGAAGTACATTCTAGAGACAAGCATGTTTGCAAACTAAAGAAAGATTTATATGGACTCAAGAAAGCTCCAAGAGCTTGGTATGCTAGAATAGACAACTACCTAATGAGACTTGGTTTCTCCAAAAGTCATGCAGATCCAAATCTTTACTACAAAGTCGTGAACAATGCACCTGTGATTCTACTACTATATGTCTACAATCTATTCCTAACAGGTGAAGAGTCTCTCATCATCCAGTGCAAAAAGTAACTAGCTTCTGAGTTTGATATGAAAGATCTTGGTCTCATGCATTATTACTTGGTACTAGAAGTATGGCAAAAGCGTGGTGAAGTATTCCGTGGACAAGGAGAGTATGCAATAAAGATTCTTCATAAGTTTGGAATGATGGATTGCAAATCCATGGACACTCCTATGACCACAGATATAAGAAAATTAAGAGACTTAGATTCTGATCCAGTAGATCCATCACTATATTGACAATTGATTGGGTCATTGATGTATTTGGTAAATACTCGACCAAACATTTTCTTTTTCGTGAACACACTAAGCCAATTCCAGGTGGAACCTAGACATGAGCATTGGAAAACTGCAAAGCATGTTCTAAGGTATATCTTTGGGACACTAAACTATGGTTTAAGATACACAACATCTAGTGATATACAGCTTCATGGATTCACAGATTCAGATTGGACAAGAAGTGCAGAATAAAGAAAGAGTACTTTAGGGATGTGTTTCAGCTTAGGCTCCGCTATGATATCTTGGGGTAGCAGGAAACAAAATTTTGTTGCACTCAGAACAATAGAAGCAGAATATATCGAAGCATGTGAGGCATGTACAGAATAAATATGGTTGAGAAAGTTGATTTCTGGATTATTTGATCAGGTTCCAGATTCGACCATAATACACTGTCACAATCAGAGTTGTATAAGGCTATTAGAACACCCAATGTTTCATAAACGGTCGAAACACATTGAGATCAAATACTACTTTATTCGAGATAAATTCCAAGAAGGATAAGTAAAGCTCCAGTACATCCCCACAGATGAGAAGACGACAGATATCCTAACAAAGCCTCTGTCCAGAATAAAGTTTTCATATTTTCGAGACAAACTGGGGATCGTGGAAATAACTCTCTTAGCTGAAAAAGAAGAAATGACTCTCCAGGTTGGGAGGGAGCACTGACATATCATCGAATTGAGGACAATCATTTTCAAGTTTGAAAAATGGTCTAGCTTGGGCAGTTCCTTTCTAGTTCAGAAAGTAGTTTGAGATTTCTGACGGATAAGCATTTTCCAGTTCAGAAAATGGTCTAGATCGAGCGGTCATTTTCATAATGAAAATGGTTCGATGGATTATTGATGTACCATAGACAACGATTTCCCATTGTGGTTAACATGGGGAATGGTCTAGGACAATCTCTCTTCTTGATGATCACTCTTAGCAGTGGTCAAGAAGACTAGTTTTCCTCGTCGAACAATCATTCTTTCGAAG